>WWET01002624.1:96053-113213 GCA_011038615.1 Limnodynastes dumerilii | reverse complement strand
GGGGAGGGGGAATGAGTGAAACTGGGTGCATCACGGCCGGAGCACGCTGCGGCCATGAGCAGACAAATTCCAGTTTGAAAAGGAAAATGAACAGGGGTTAAAACGTACCAAATACCTCAAGTGGAGTCGGAAAACAAACAAGATTATCACTATGTTATACATAAGATGCAATGGGAATTAAAGTTGAAAACAGTCATTTCCAACAGAGCAGGGAGCCGAGAAGAGAAAGAGAAAAAGAGGAAGAGGAAGGGAAAAACACAATATATTTATATACATGTATTAGTCTAAAGAGTCTTAAGGTGAGATCAGAAAAGAAACGAGAAGATACCTCGAACTGTCCATATGACAACCTGTAAGGAAAAAAGAAAAGAGCATGGAAACATGGCAAACAGAACAGGCATGCAAAGTTCTCGATGGGGATGTTCCAAGGGGATCGGTGCCACTTCCCAGGAAGAGATAGACCAGGTCCTGAAAGCTGGTGACAACCTGGGGCGAGAAATCACAGGGCAGTCCTAAAACGTGAGGTCAGCTGCGGCTCCCTCTCCCATGAAGGCATTCCCCGTTGTGAAAGAAGATCCGTGAGGCAGGTTGCGGTCAAGGACTAGGTCGGAGCAGGAGGCTTCCGCTTCTGTCGGCGCACCGTCTGCCACTCCGACTGGGATGAGGTTGAAGCGAGACTCGACGTCTGTAGAGATGGCTCCCAGTCTGGCAGAGAAGGCTTTGGGATATTCAGAAGATCGCAGAAGCTTGGGAGATCCGAGGAACTGCGAAGAGTAGCGGATTTTCCTTCATGGTTGACCATGAGACCGAAAGGGAACGCCCAGCGGTATTTGATCCCATGGCTCCGGAGGGTGTCCGTCAGAGGTCGAAGGTGACGTCGCTTTTGCAAAGTCTGCCAAGATAAGTCCTGAAATATTTGGATAGCATGACCTTCAAACTCCAGGTGAGTTTTCCGACGTGCTTTTTGCAAGATTTCCTCTTTCACCTTGTAGTGATGAATTCGGCATATTATGTCGCGTGGCTGCGCTTGGGCTGGTCCTCTCGGTTTGAGAGCTCTGTGGGCACGGTCATACACAATAACATTGTCCGGATTGGCCTCCAGCACTTCATTAAAGACTTTGGTCAGGACTGCCTCCAAGTTGTCTGACGGGAGGTCCTCGGGAATGCCGCGGACCCGTAGGTTATTCCGCCTACCTCTGTTGTCTAGGTCCTCGAGGTGGGAGTGGATGTCTACAATAGCTCGAGCTTGGTCAGCGACCAGGGTGTGCAACTGAGTGATGCTATGTGCGTGGTCGGTTTGCATAGTCTCCACCGTCGAGATTCTGGCAGCTACTTGGGAGATGTCCGTCTGTAAAGAGAGCGTTTGCGCCTGCATTTTCTCTAGGAGACGGTTTTCCAGAGAATCAAGACGTCGTAGGATTTCCCCAATGTCATTGTGGGCCAGCGGGGGGGGATTAACCCCTGAGGCAGGAGAAGAAGGCTCAGACATATCGGATGGAATTCCGGGAGAGGATGGTAAGTCACTTTGGGAGGTAGGCTGGGAGGCAATGGTGAGAAAAGATGTGATATCTGCCCGAGAGGAAGGGAGTTTAGATTTAGCAGGTGTCTGCCTAAGCGAACCTCTTTTACCCATCAGAGGTGCGGGGAGAATGGCAGGCAGTACGTGAAGGGAGGATGTAGCCACAAGCATAAACTAGTTAACAGTCCATTGCAGTGCAAAAGGAGGCGGTCATGAGGTACGTTGTCCCCCTGATAGTTAGGCGGGTTGACCATTGTAGATTACATCACAATGCCTGCAAGGCGGCCCCTTAAGGGAGGAGAAGGGGTCCCTATTTGCGAGATGAGTTGAGATGAATTTGGGATTCAGGAGCAGGTAAATGCCTGGAGAAACAGTATGCTGCGCATTGAATCTGTTTCTGGGAATTGGGCTCCCTCTGGTGGTCCACACGTGGAAGCGTCCCCCTATTACTACTACTGAACAGTAGGCCTATATGGTGGATGGGAGGATTGAGGCTTAGGGGCTCAGTTGTTGAAGATTGTGGGTCCAGCAGGGCAGGACAGGAGCTGTGATGAAATTGGGCCTAGGCAGCCTTTCAGCCCAAAGGCGGCAGGCGGGGGAGAAGACAGGAGCGGAGAGGCCCCTCCAGGGACATCCAAAATGGCGTCTGCTTACTGTGCTCCCAGAGGAGCTTCTGCCCTATACCAAAGGGTGCGTCCAGGGAGCAGGCTATGGGTCAGGGCACCAACTCACCGAAGGCAAAATCACAGTGAGGACCCAGACACCTGCAGATCACTTTCCCACTGCAGCGGTACTGTCAGGAGCCAGCGGTGCTTCCCAGCCACGTGGGGAAGGAAGATGGCGGACGGGAGCCCTGCGGTCAGAAGAGGGGAACCACCTGCGTCCTCCACCCAGCCGGGCATCAGAGGGGAGCCTCGTCGGCAAGGGACCGTTGCCTGATGGGTCCCAGGTAAGCAGCGGGGTCCGCAGGTTGCTGGCAGAGGCCCCCAGCGCAGGCCTGTGGACGCTGGGGAGCTCAGGATCGGAGCTCGATAGCGGGCGATGTCCGAGGTGGACGGCGGGGGTATCCGGCGGCTGTCACACTCCCGGAGGTGTAGGGAGCCAGTCCCCCGCAGAGCGCAGCAGAAACGGGGTTCCAAGCTGGCTAAAACGGAGCTAGGACCGGAGAGCTCAGCAGACCCGCGGCCATACACTTCGGCGTCCAAGCCAAGCCCCGTTATTATCCTTTTAATATGTAACCAAATGTCTGCCTCCTATATAAATCTCTATTAGAATTTTTCATAGCAAACCTTTCATAACAATATTTGAATATCTTTGACAATAATTTTTATACAGAGGTTCCCCGAAACTTAAATATATTTTTTTAGGGGGTTCCCCTACAGCAACAAGTTGATAAAGGCTGTCTTAGATAGTAAAAAATCTATTACACAAGTCAATCCAGGGAATGTTTCTTGAGGGGAAAAAACAAAAACAAATAACCTACAGACTTCTTGTAAATCATTTTCACATTTATTAATACAGAATAAATTACATATAGTAATTACATTATTTCTCTAAATCTGGCGAACTACCTTAATCCCAATACAAAATGTCACATTTTTGTTTTGGCAACAGCTTATTATTTAACAAAAATTATTTTAAGGCCAAAAATTAAAAATAAAAACCTTTAGAAAAATAAGATTGTAACATGACATCAACAAATAAATTGCAACCAAACACCAAATAATAACCATTTTCTTCTAAATAAAACAAATGTTTCAGTTTGAGCAACATCCTAAATATATTCAATGCTATATAATCCCCTTTTCATAACATAATAATTAAATATAAAGTGCACAATGTGAGATGATAGACAATATGGCAGTGAGACAGGATGGTAAAATATATAGAGTCAGTGATTTTCTCCTCTGCCATGGCACATAAAACGAGTCACTTAAATCAGGGTTTTTTAAACCGGTCCTCAGGAATCCATAACAGTGCAGGTTTTCCAGGTCTCCTTGCTGGCACCGAGGTGTGTTCATTACTGACTAACGTGGGGTAGATCCAGAACAACGTCCATGAGTGAATTTACGCTAGCTGCGGCGTAGTTACGGCGCATGCGTGCGGCAGATGTTACGCCACGTAAGTCATAGCATAAGGGGTAGTCACGTATCAGTAGCGTATCAACTTACGAAGGGGTGTGCCAACCATACGCCACTAGTATTTATGCTTCGAAGGCGGGGTGAGGCATTTAAATCGTACAGTATGGGCGCGTTTAGCAGCGTAACTACTTGAGGAATATATGTACGATGGCGGTTACGCCGTGTAAGTTAAGGTAAGGTTTGGAAAGCGCGAGGCGGACAAAATACGTACACGAGAGGGGTGTGCCGAGGGGAGTGCATAGAGAGTACGCAGCATAATAAAAGTGTAGCTCTGAATCTGGCCCTATATCACTTGTGAGACTGTAAAACATGCTCTGTTATGCGTCCCAAAGGGACGTTTATGACCAGCCATTTTCAAACTGTTTCTGCAATCAATTGCTTCTGCCCCACCGAGGACAAGCAATCAAACAGCTCCAGTACAAATCTGCAGCAATGAGGTGAGTATTTATCCAACCCCAACCCCTATCTTAAACCTCACCCTAACCTTTCCCTTACATTACCCTAAACATAATCCTGTCTTCCTCGAAGCCTTACCCCAAGTCTCCTTTCCTTGCAGCCTGACCCTTAGACTCCCTTCCCCGCAGCCTGATCCTAAGACTCTCTATCACGCAGCTTGACCCTTAGATTCCCTTCCCCACAGCCTGATTCCAAGATTTCCTTCCCCATAGCCTGACCCTTACACTCCCCTTATGCACTGTCTGGTGCAGTGGGTGCCAGGTTTCGGAAATAATGAATGGGTAAGTTGCCAAAAAATAAAAAATAAACTTCTATTTAGTGATCTATTGAAAATACCGACAGCTGAAAATGAACTTTCAGGTGTCTGTTTTTCGTAAATATCATTTTCTTTGTGGAGAATGTGTCCCCAGTTTAAGAACCCCTGATTTATATGACCGAAGGAAAGTAGCAACATTAAAACATCAATTTCAGTTTTATTTTGTTTTTGACTCCATACTAAAATTCACTGTTAAAAATACAAAACTGTGAAAGTGTCAAAAGCCATTTTGAATATTGTTGTCACATTCTTGTTTGTGGTCATTCACCTCATTACATATTTTTTCCATCAAATGATGTTAAGTTGTTATCTGCTGTGGTGGGGAATACTACATTGCTCCTTGCCATGAAAACAGCAGTTTGCATATATAGGTACTGCAGAGTGCAGATTCTCTACTTTGGGTATGATCCAGGCTGAGATGCCCAAAGAATGTCACCACTTTGAGTCTTTTAAGAGCGATCCAGATGTGAAACGAAATATAAATTAATTTGTATGTAAAAGCTGTCTTTTGCATATGCTCATGCAGAGGTTAAGCAGAATTAAGTTACGTTCTCTTTCTTAGTCATATAGATGTACATAGAGGATTAGTTCACAGTTTTTATAAACAAAGGACCTGATCCAGACTTAATAACGACAGCTAATTTGCGCATGCTGCATACGTAAATCTGGCTGTGGGAACGCACTGTGCATGCACGCGGCAGATGTAATGCATCGTAACATCCATAAGCAAGCCGATTATACGAATTGTGGTAGGAGCAAAGCATTTAAATTGTACAGTAGGGGCTGGGTAATGCACTTACGTACGACAACGTGATACGTACGACCAGAGATACACAAGGAAAAGTTAAGGTAGGGTATTGAAAACGTAAAACAGCTAAGTTATACTTAGTAGTGCGTAACTCAGGTACACTTGCGTTCGTAAAACCATCTTAAGTCTGGATCTGGCCCAAATTGTTGGTTATACTACATTCAAGGTTCTCGTTTAATTGGCAGGGCGAATGCACAAAAGCACAAATAATATAGTCAAATATATTAACTCATAAGTAATAGGAAAAAAAAATTAACAAAACTATAAAAAAAAAATAAAAAAAGCAACATTCTTCACATGATTTAGCTGGACTGCCAGCACAACGCATAAATAAAATGGCCATACCTGTAGTGGAGTGAGTGCAAGGTAAAACATTCCTAACGCTTTTGTAATGTAATAAACAAGCAACTTTTTACAGGTAGTCTGTCATCCATCATTATTTTCAAGAAAAACACATGAATAAACATTCATACATGCACTTAATTTCATTCAAGTCATTTGATTTAAAAGGTAAAAAATAAAAAAAATAAAAAGATGATGTTTCATAAATTTCTCAATAAATTAAATAGCATCTTGTCAATTAAACACATTTGTAAAATAACAGAACAAAAAAGTGACCACCATCATAAAAGTCTGAATTTTCTTTAAGTAGAAGAATTTGAACCTACAATGTTTTTATTAGGGAGACATTGTTCTTCTACCGCTGCATCGCTGCCGGCGATTGTGGCTGAAAGGGGGTTTCTTCTATCATATGCTGCGCCAGTTACACAGAATAGCTGATAGCAAACCCTCTTTCAGCTGTCCTGTTTAACTGCTGCAGCAGCTGAGAGCAGGAACCAGATTGCTTTATGTAAATGACGCTGACGCGATATTAGGTCATACCAACGTCACAGTAAAGGAGAAAGCACACGCTGTGGTGGAGAGAAGCAGACAGAAGACATCAAAGGTAAGTAAAGTATATACTGGGGAGGCTGGAGACATATGAATGGTGAATTGTTGGGAGCTAGAGACACAAGGTGGGGAATCAATGTAAGCTGTAGACATATGAATGAAAAATTATTGGGAGCTGAAGACATGAATGGGGAATTACTGGGAGCTCGAGGCACTTGAATAGGGAATACTGGGAGCTGGAGACCTATGAATGGAGATTACAGGGGAGGCTGGAGACACATAAATGGGGAATACTGGGGAGCCTGAAGACACATGAATGATTAATACTTGGGAGGTTGGAGACATGATTGAGAATACCGGGGAGGCTGGAAACACATGAATGGGGAATACTGGTGAGGCTGGAAACACATGAATGGGGAATACTGGGGAGGCTGGAGACACATGATTGGGAATATTGGGGAGGTTGGAGAGACATGATGGGGAATACTGGGGAAGCAGCATAAAACTTTTTATTTTCCTTGAGACTTTTTATTTTAGACTTTGATTGTTTGGCCCAATTGGGGTTTTGAGTTTAACATGCCTGTTTTACGTCTGCATGCTGATATAATAAATAGGTGGCACTGTTGCATCATATATACTTTATATTAAAATGGTGAGCTAGATGCTTTGCCAATGCCATGCTATAGTCCAAGGGACAAAAGTGAATGTGAATGATTAAGGAAAATATATGAATGTGGAACAAACTCTCAGAAGCAGTTCATCCTAAGATTATACAGGGCACATATGTGACTTTTGTATACATCTGATAAGAGAGCACACTGACGATCACACAGTAAATCCAAATCAGATGATTGACACAGAAGTCATATGGTTATAAGTCAACTATCAGTTGACTTTTTTGACCTAAGTGACTCAATTTACCACTGGGTCAGTATATAGTTGCTTAACTCGTGATATTATGCTTTATCTAGTGAATCAATTGTGAAATTTGTCTTCATCATACAGGGTGCTGGGAACAAGTAAATCTGCTGTTTTTTCCTGATGCTGATAACAAGAACAACAACAAATAAAGGAAACAGTAAAAAACAAGACACTCCACTCTGAGTAGGAAAAGCCCAACACCGCAGCAGAGAATACAAACACCAGGTCGATATCTTAGAAACTGGTTAGGTGGTTTGTAGAGAAAGGTAGTACCAGGGAAATAAGCATATAGCAGAGAGTATGTCCTGTAATGACGAAAAGCATCAGGTAATATGGTGGGGCACAATGCCAAAATAAAGAAGCCCGGTACTGAAAGGGGTATAGTAGTTTAAAATATATATATTATTTTGATATTCTTCTAAATATATTTAAAAGTCAATTCAATATATATCTAAGTTATAGAATTTTGCACTCTAGGTATTCACATCAACCAGTCTTGTTGAAAGAGGTAGAAAGTTCAGATTTTTGTGTTCTATAATCACAGGCAAGAAGCTTTTTTATTTATAGGGTCCTTGCTTTACGGTCCTTACCTCCAAACCCAAATTAGCAACGACAGGTGGGAGGAATACCCTATATTATTTAATATGAGCAAAAGCTTTCCAGGCTACAGCCTCATAAACAAATAGAATGTTCACTATAAGAGTTCCTGCTCGTCTTCATCCTCAGATCCTGAAGGTCCCTGGCGGACCTCCTCATACCACTTGTTAGTCAGGCTTTTCATCTGTATGCGTCCGTGGTGAAAATCCTGAATAATATAATAGAGAAAGTTCCAAAATTAAAGACAATACAACCCCAAAATTCACAAGTGGAATAAATAAAAGCAAAGGGAGCATGAGAATGTGTTCTGAATTATGATGATATTAAGAGAACTATTCTGTACAATATTCCAGTTTTATAAAAAACATGATTCCTGACAACAAGTAAATGATATTTAGTTAAGTACTTTTATAGGAAAGGCAACAGTGTGATTTTGGATGCTGCAAATCTGGACACAACACAATGCTGTTACACAAGTAGAAATACATAATCAGAACATCAACGTCCTAAGCAGGGTACACAGATAACCTATCCAGTCACACAATCAAAAGACCATTTCACCAGATATCTTACCAGTGTGTACTGTCCAAAGATCTACACCAGACATAGGACACACTTTCAAAAATACAAAAAGATATCTTTTCATGGTTGATCTGACATATTAGGAGCTCCAAAAGATCAAAACAAAAGATCACAGACTGACTGTTTGAAAAGATCTTTGAGCATCTCTGGACAGCACACACTGGTAAATATTCGGTGAAACAGTCTTTTGATTGTGTATTTGGAAAGATTATCTTTCGAAAAAGCCCCAGTGTGTATTCAGCCTTACAGTGTGTATTCAGCCTTACAGTGTGTAACAGTAAAGGTGTGAATTTGAGAAAAGAACTAAGGGCCGGATCCAAACCTACGTTCCCTTTACGTTTCAACGCGTAGCATATCTACACTATCATAATTACTATGCGCTCCCCTCGCTCGTATGTACTTTTGCCGTTTTACGCTTTCCAAATCCTACCTTAACTTTTCAAAGTGTAACTCCTGTCGTACGTAAAGGCTGCACGTACTTATGCGCCTAAGCACGTCCATACTGTACGATTTAAATGCCTCACCCCGCCTCCGAAGTGTAATTACGGATGTTTTATGGCTGACACACCCCTTCGTCCGTAGTTACGCTCTTCATACTAGACTGGTACGTACATTCAGAGTTACTCATCTGCCGCACATGCGCAGTACATACAAAACAGCGTTTTTACGTCTCCGGCCAGCGGATGTAGGTCTGGATCTGGCTCTAAGTGACCAAAGAGTATGGTGGGCATGCATAGTGGTTTGAGGTAAGGAACTATGTAGGTGTCAATGGGCCTGATCCAGAGGTACGCCCGCCGTCACTAGGCTCCTGTGCGAGCGTATGGCCCCTTCCTTACGCCGGCTGAAGTTAGGGTAGCCTTCAGTCGGCATAAGGAAGGGGCCATACGCCCGCACAGGGGGAGTGCCAAGGTAAGTGAACGCCGATACGCTGTGCTTTAGTAAGCACAGCGCATCGGCGTACCTCTGGATCAGGCCCAATGTGCTGTAAAAGCAGATGCACTGATTGGTAGTGATGGCCACTGGGTATGCACTCTCTGTATATGGTCAGAATCTGGACTCAAGATACCACACCATGTAATCTGGCCCTTTATGCTGGGGAATCCTATCACTGACAGACTCCATACCTCCTGGGTCATCCGTCGTGTGAAGAATGGGTTTAAGTATTTGGCATCCAACCACATAAAGCCTTTCAGGTTGTGCTGCTTAATGTAATGAGCTTCATACTCTTCCTCTGTCAACTCCGACAAGTGTTCTGATTCTATTGTATTTCCCTGAAAAAATAGATTACAGGCAGAAAGTTTTCCCATTTAATGGTTTTGTAACTACAAATCAAACTCTGAAAGAGAGAACTGACCATTTTCGAGACCACTCACCTTACACTGGATAACTGTAAAATGTATTAAGATGATAACCAATACATACTAAGGTACTATATGAAACAAAAAGTAAATCAACTATTTTACTACATCTGTAAAATTACAGGATTGGTCTCTGATCATGGTGGAGAGGACAAAAACACTTCATCAATGTAAAAAGTAGAAGTCTCAGTGTTTATTTCAAGGCAATACGCTATATTGAGGGCAATACGCTATATTGATAGTGCTGTTGTCTATATATCATTGGTTTACAACAAACTTTCAAAATTATACTGTAATAGTCAGAGAAAAAGGGCCTTAACCCTGGACTGAGGTATGTCACTAAGGAAGGCAATTTCTAACAATCCAGATGGTGTATCTAAGTATAATCAATCTAAAAAAGGTTGCCATTCACTTGCAAAAAAGCCCTGGCTTACAAGAGTATCTTTCCTGCTCTGAAAAGACATGCAAACCTCTTAGGAAAGCCACAGAATATACTACTGGGCCTTAGAGTAGCTTCTTTTTTTAAATACATTTTTTATCTAAAAACAGAATGCAAAATATAATCAGGTAAATGACAGGCAAAAACAAACTAGTTATAACACAGTTAGTTGATGCTTTCATTATTGAGATCCACGTTTAAATCATAACATGGACAGAGGAAAGAAACAAAGAACAAGCACAGAAGTCTGTATCGGTATGCAGCTTAATCATTAAAACCAGTGAGTGAGTTGGAAGCTCAAGAGTGGAGTATTTTTACCAGGTAGAATGGGTCACGTTGGAGGATGTGCAGCTGTACTTAATATTTTTTTTACTCCTGTTCCCAAAGGCTTCCCAAAATAAAACTTATACCAAAGAGAGATTGTATATAATTGCCTAAAAACTTTATGTACAAAAAGATTAAACATATACCGTATTTCCCCACGTATAAGACGCACCCCATTTTTAGAGCCTAAATTTAAAAAAAACAATTTTAAATGTATTTTTTTATGTATTTTTTTTAGCATTAATTAACTTAAAAATGGGAGCATCTTATACAAGGGATCAGGGAATTTAAGACTGAACTTACCTTTTCTGTCCATCCGGCTGTCCCTCAGGCAGTTTTAGGCTCTCTCCACCGCAGCTCTGACTCTGGGTGGCTCCCTGGCGGTGCGCGCTGTACACTGACGCTGTGTGACCTGAGGTCACGTAACGTCAGTGTAAAGCACGCACCGCCAGGGAGCCAGCCGGAGTCACAGCTGCGGGTGAGATAGCCTGAAACTGCCGGAGGGACCGATGGAGGGACTGAAAAGGTAAGTTCAGTCTTACATCCCCTGTATAAGACGCACCTGGTTTTTAAACCTATTTTTGGTCTAAAAAAGGTGCGTCTTATACATGGGGAAATACGGTACTATGTCATCTACCAGCCTACCAAATTTTATAAAACTGCTTGCAAGCTGTGATGATGGCAACAGTTCTAGCATATTACAAAAGATAAGAAGAGGATTCATTTTATAAAGGAGTGTCTGGCCAATATGGACCGTATTCAAGCTTAGGAAGCTCCGTTTTTTCAGAAATGATCAATATGCATGCGTAGTAGCTGCCATTTAGGTATGTAAACTGAATATGTGCGGACTTTAAAGATCGCATATAGATATTTAAGAAGAGTGGGTGGGGGGAGAAATTTAAATTATCCGGGGAGGGCGCGGGGAAGGAAAATATGCATGATTGTGTACTCATAATTAACCATTACACACCATAAACTGCAAAACTAAACAGAGAAAAGTAACACACCATTTTTTCTGTCTTGCTAAGGTTCACGTCTTTCTTGCTTTTTCTGCGAGCTTTGGAGTCCTCAATGTCGATCAGTCTAATAAGTGGCATGGTGCCTCCTCCCATGAGGAGGATTGTGAAGAGAACTATGATAATGGTAGTTGTGCCAATCAGCTGCCGCTTTTCAATAGGTTCTAGTTCCAAGTGAAGGCTCAATGCATAAGGAATAGCCCCTCGTAAGCCTGTAAGGAGGGAAGTTATAGGGGAAAGGTGTCTGTGGATTGTACATTTTGACATGTGGCAGTATGTGTTTTATACACACATTTATATAATAAATCATTAATTATTGTATTATTTTACAAGGAACTAAGAATATCTCCTCAATCAGAAACAATGAAGTTCAAAAGAACTTACATCTATCCTATGAAAGAAAGGACACTTGTTATTCTAATGCACACCTGCCACCGCACAGTCTTGGCACTTATTATGGCATCTGCCATGTCACTGTATGAAAATAGTTATTACACACAGATGGATTATACTGTGTGAAGTCTACATTTGTACAACAGGAAATAAGTATATGCTCTATGTAATACCAATATATTCCGTATTCTTCATATCTGTATTAGCAATAGGCACAATGCACTTACCACTAAACCACATAATAAACATCATTTTTGGATTGATCTTGTGATCCCGAAAGAAGTTGATCAGGTAGGAAAGAGGAAATATATTTACAGCTCTCCCCAACAGCACCAGAACCTGTATTGAAGGGAAAAAGAAAAACTCGTCTGTGAGAACTGAGGGAGACAATCTTTAACAGAAACATTCTTTAAGACTTCATCTTTTTCTCTTGTGTTTTCAGATTTATAGACAAATATTATTTTAACATAAATCATTGGAAATTTTGTATATTGGACATATAATTCTGTTTCAACAAAAGCACCACATGTAAAAAAAAAATTAAGTTAGCTACTTAGAACTGATACATTTATAGAAGTAGCTGACAACACAGAACTAGTATAAGGGTTATACTTACAATGCACCAGATCACAAAGGAGATCTCAAACTTGTGAGGAAAACTGAATATTGAGAGGCCAAGAAAGGCAAACACGCAGGTTTCTAGATTACAAACAAAAAAACAAAACAGTAAACCATCACATTCCATCCTCACCTCACTACACGTGTCTTCAAAACTGTGCTGTCACATTGCCAACTATAAAATTGTTTCATAATAACCCATAACCCACAATCACGACCCGGACCTTACCTGAGGCCTTTGTAACAGAAGTGGTTAATCCAAACAACCACATGGTCTGTTCTACAATGATTAATGGCCCTTGTTTACCCTAAATATGAATTATTACTAATAAGCTGCCACCACCACCATTTATTCTGACACATTTATACTTTATCAGAATTATCATGAAGATAAAACGAGCTCTTCTGTTACCACTAAGTAGCGTTTCATAACCAAGCAGGTCTGACAAGTGAATCTGTAACAAAACAAAGATGTGCTAATATATATATATATATATATATATATATATACACACACACATACACACACACACACACATNNNAAATATGTGCATATATATATATATATATATATATATATATATATATATATATATATATATACACACACACACACACACATACATGGTTGCTTGTCCGAGGGGCCAAATTTTGCACATGATACAGCCGCTACTCCCCATTGCTCCATGTTACCCACCGCTCTAGCTTCTGGCTTGACTGGGGATACAGAGGTCTGTCCCATAAAGCAAAATGACAGCCCTCTGTATCCTAAGAGCAGAATTGCTCCCTTGTTCTAGTTACTACTAACGTCCCTGCACACTCAACTAGCGATGATAACTAAAAGTTTGTCCAAAAAAAACATTGTCACAATCCAAATTGTTGCCATAAAAAATAGTAAAAATCCCCACAGTCAGACATCATCACGATCGCAGTTACAGTCAGACGATGAGGTGTCTGGATTTTATTATAACAATAAAGGAAGGGTTAAACTGTGTGAAGTTATCCCAGTTACTTGCAGACATTCCCTACATCATTATAGTCTTGGCTGGATTTTTTAAACATTGTTAGGATTCTGTGTATCAGGATTTCTTCATTGTCAGGATTATTAGCATGCCGGGATTATTAGCATGTCGGGATTATCAGCATGTCGGGATTTTATGTGTAAATGTTTTGAGTGTCAGCATTTCATGTTGGTCGGTATTATTTAATAGTCTGGATTCTCACGTTAGGGAACTTGATGTTGGTATTTCTTCCTACTGGATTTCTTGTATCTAGAATATAATTACCACTGCATTTAAATTCCACCTAAACAAAATCATGTTATTTCGTCCACTTTACCAACATATGATCACATTCAATCTAAACCCAACAATATGCTAACACTGTTCCAATGCCACCATACAGTTGCATACCATGAAAGCAATTTCAAATGCCCCATAGTTTCCCACTGAACAGAAATTGACACCAGTCATGTTCCATTAAAGCCACTAAAATATGAAAACAGAAGCCATCAAAAAAACAAACAAACACATGCAGATGAGGAATTCTACTTGATGCACCCTCCACTTGGTTTCTGGGGAATTTTGAACTTTATTAAATGGTTATGGCATGTTTTATTTACTCTCAAGAACAGTAAAATAGTCTTTCTGTAATTTTAGCACTGTCGCTGAGCCCCTAGTCTTACAGTTGATACACAAGGGTGCGGAGTACAACTGGGGCTAGGTCTTCACAAGAGCCCCTGATGGTGGGGATGGGCTTGTGAGGCACACACCCAAAAAGATGTGGCTCCTGGTGGCAACTCCCAAACCCTCCTTGCTACTTGGGAGTCAAACATCACCACAGCAGACAAAACAGATAATACAAAGATGGACAGGGCACAATAAAGAACAAGGACAACAGACTGGTCAGAGACACCAGTACCAGATGGGATTTAGAGAAAAAAGATCCAGGACCTGAAGCAGACCAGAACGGGACACAACAAGACACAACAGAACTCTGAGAACTAGACAAGGATTGTGACCAGAAATACAGACAGATACCTGGAAAAGGACAGCGATAGGTACTGGTGGGCACAGTACAGAAGTAACAAGTAAAGTACAAAAGGGAGGTGAATAGAGACAGATACCCAAACAGATGATAATAACTAAAACAAAAAGGGAACTGCAAGGGTAAAAATCTTAGAAGCAAGGGAGCTGTTGAGAAAGAAAGGCTAAGAGTATCAAACAAGAAACAGACAACGGGCCGGATCCAGAATTAAGTAAGTAGGGGGACTTATTCATGTCTCTTGCGTAAATCCCCTGACAAGTAACATCGGCACATGTGCACACCAGAAGTTAAGCTTCTACCATATGGAACTCCTTCCTTATGTTAGAAGTTCTGAGGAAGGGGCTGGCAGGTATAGGCATGGTAATCAAGGGCTGGGGTTGGCGAAAAGGTGGAGGTGGAGAGCCTCCCAGTTCTGGTTAATCTGAATCCTGGCTGACACCAGCTGAGAGCTATTGATCCTGCTAGCAAATGCAGTAGAAGGTAGGGCTGTGCTGTTTACACAGCAACCTGGTTGCTTAGCAACAGCTATGATTGTTGTCATTAAGCTTCCTGAGAGTTTTGCAACAACCAGGATCTGCTCGTATAGCCATAAAAGAAAGAGGTTTTGTCACTGCAATTCCTGCAGTTGCAAGTAACACCTAGAAGACATCACAAACATTTGACATTTGACAAGATATAAACTGACATTGCTGAAGCGGGATGTTGGCTTCACTACAGAATTGTTTGTGAAAAAGTGGCATTAATATAATTTCTAATATGGGTACTGGGAGGCATCTAAGGTCTTTCTCAACAAACTGGAAAGGTCCTACTGAATGCCAAACATATAATATCCATCTGAATAGTCATATATAACACAGCAGCATATATTCATTACATAGAGCTAGTGCAGTGAAGTCACACAGCACAGACTGCTTTATATTCTGGAGAGCTACAAAGAGTTTGTCTTTCACATCAGTCCCTGCCACACATAGAAGCTTATAGTCTTACACACAAACAGACAGAGACTAGTGTTAATTTTCTCAGCAGCCAATTAACCTAGTAGCATGTTTTTGAAGTGTAGGAGAAAACCGGAGAACCAAGAAGAAACACACAGATATGCAGAGAACATACAAGCTCAACATAGATAAGGCCCTGTCTGGGAATTGAACTGATGACTTCATGGTTGTGAGGCAGAAGTGCTAATCACTTCAGCCATTGTGCTGCACAGAAGAAAGGAAATGCTAATCTACTCACCGCAAGGAATGCCACAGTCCTCAGAGTCTGCTGCATGAGGATCTGAGTCACTGGGGACAGGTTGTGATGAGTATAGTGAGACATAACAATACCAGAAAACAGGATAGCCATGATACCTGTAGACAAAACAATGACATGACTCAACATTGTGTAGTGCATTATACATGTGCTTTGCCTTCTGTCCATGTAATATGGGTTCTGTACAAAAAAAAGAACGCCAAGGAAATATGAGCTCACTGACATCTATTATCTTTCCAAAGTCTCTTCTTTCCTGATCAGATATTCTTACAGGTTCTGTTTACATTACCAGGCTGCTAGAGAAAAACTTTCCAACACACACCATCTGCCACTCACCTGAGAGAGAAATACCCTCAGACAATCCATATGGTAGATATGCAAAGATAATCATCATCCCAAACTCCAAGGAAGGTGTCTTCCGGAGGTCAAGATGCTTTAATACCTGAATATCTAGTTAAGGGTAACCTCCAAAATGATGGCAATTAAATACAACATAACAGAGACATATACACACAACGCCCAGAAAAATTAACATAGTGGGTCGGATACAGAACTCATAGTGGGTCGGATACAGCAGCGCCAAGAGTTCTGAGGGTGGATCACACACGGAACTTTACCTTAACATTTACGCACTGACCCAAGGCACATAAATGAGGATGGTACATAAGGGCTTAACGGGCAGATATTGTACACAATACATTGGGCACTATACACAAGAATAAGATCACCTTTGGTAAATCAGGTGTTATTTTGCTCTCTGATCAAAGAGGAATGATTATTTTTTTTATCCTCCATTCTTCAAAAGACCTTAGGGGGCAGTTGGCAGAAGCTGTCCAACCTCAAAGACACCCAGTGAAGTTTTCTATTTTTAAAACAAAACTTTAAATTGGAAGATAGCAATAAAGTAAATTGAAAGGCTTACCATGGCAACAAGATAGAACCAAAGGGGTGTTTTAATATTTACATATCAAATTTATCCAGAGAATGACAGCAGTTATATAACATCTACATAAATACTATTTGTTTCTATTTACCATCATGAAATAGTGACATTTTGTCAAAACAATTAATGGACAATAAATAAGTGTACGTATGTATTCCAAAAATGATTAGTAAAAGGAAGTCACTTTTAGTGAACAGGTAAAAACAATAAATAAAAGTCTGCCCACAAATGCGTAAAGTATTCATGCAAAAAATATGTTGAATGATGTAAATGTTGAATAACAAAGGAGAAAGAGAAGTATTGCATTTTAGAAGTTGTTTGACTTTATCACAAAAAGAGGGATATTATATATCAGGATGTTATGAAAGGCACTTCAGTTCTCATATAGTAACCAAAGATGAAGAATTAAAAACATTCCACTGGTGGAGGGGGCAAGGGGATTCTTCAATGGGCACATTGTATTTGAGTGAGGACATGTTTGTGAATTCCACAGAAAGGATATTAAA
Source organism: Limnodynastes dumerilii (assembly GCA_011038615.1). NCBI lineage: Eukaryota > Metazoa > Chordata > Amphibia > Anura > Limnodynastidae > Limnodynastes > Limnodynastes dumerilii. Next base: position 96,088 of record WWET01002624.1, on the reverse strand, counting down.
GCAGAAATTAGACCGGTCAGCGTTCCAAGAGCTGC
>WWET01002624.1:30055-44879 GCA_011038615.1 Limnodynastes dumerilii | reverse complement strand
CTTTCCCTATTTTAGTGTCTCAGTTCAGACTGTGAGTACTTTTCCTGTTTTAATGTGCTAATCTGAATAATCTGCAGCTACTAATATCTGAGCCCACACAGTATTGTAACCAGCTGCATTTAAGTGACTGACAACCTGTTTATGGACTTTATTTTTTTATACTTTTTCTTTTTTTGTTTGGAAAATTGTGCTTCTTTAATATGGTATGCTGAATTATTGATATTTAGTAACTGATTGCCTTTTTAGGCACCTTATTGTTTGCCTATGCACAAGTGAGTTATTGCCGCTATGTTTCTGCTCATACACTTTATTTGATGCTCTGGACGATTGCTGCAGGTCCTTTATAAGGGAACTCTGAATTGTCGGCATCTGCTAATATCTGAGCCTACATAGAATATTAGTGTACTGTATTTAGTGACTGATTGCCTGTACTTTACTTACATTTCCAGAAGATTGTTGCAATTTTTCTGAAGGGTTAATAATATTTGAGCTCTCCCTGTGTTAAGGAAAGGTTGTGTGCATATCCTTATATCACTAATAGATTTACAGCTTCTTTGCAGTTCACTAATCACTGACACTTAGATACTTCTAGCTCCCTCTTCATCCCTTAAACTAATTTTTTGTTCTTTAGTTTCTGAAGGAAGGGTGTGTCGGGGTAGCCTAGGCCATCACTGGAAGTGAGCCTTGAAATCAACTACCTGTAACTGATAAGTCAGATTCTTTGCAGCCGGCTGGAGTTCAAGATGTAAGACAGACACTGAAGTTCTTTGTCTCAGTGATGAACTGATTTTTTTATTGGACCCAGTCCCCTTTTTATAACCCAAAATAATAATGCAGCTGGACATTTCGTCATTACATGATTAATACAAACTTATCACAAGATCATGATTAATACAAACTTACAAACATAAGTTATTATGGCGTAAGCGAAACTGTCTTTGTTCCTCATTGATCATCAACTGTCTGGGACATTACATATTCCCAAGCTATTTCTGAACTTCCTATTATCTGCAAAGCTAAGATACAAGGATGCAGCTGGCTTCTGAAAAACTGACATATTGTCAACAAGCAGAGGTAACTTCCATCTATACCAAATTCTGATATACTGATATATGCTGATATACTGATATATAATGATTTCCAATAACTGATATCTTCATGATATGTAAGCTTTGATAGACCCCACATTCCCCACTTTAAATCATTATTTTAACTATCTGTACTTCAGGATTCAGGCAAACACTATAGGCCCATGGTATGACAGTTATTGGCAAAATAACTATCCAGTAGTTATAACGCTACAAGGCGATGTTAAGCATTATTTTGACGACTCCAGGTAGAGGGTAATGACCATTCACACACATCCATGATTATAGACTGTTCACAACCTCTATTTTATTCGGGGGATCGTGGGTTTCCCATCTGGATTGTGACAGGGTGCCACCATCATATTCAGACCCTTGATCAACCGTCTGATGTTCTTGACTTTGTGTTTGGGGTCTTATGTTCATCTCAGAGTACACTGAAGTATATAGCTTGCTGGTCCTGTCTTTCAATGTTTTCCTTACAATAGAAAAACAACACATGAATACCTTATAACACACATATCTATGTCTTTACTTAGTCCCGAAACTGGAATAAACGGGGGTTCAGTAAGATACTTTGTAAACCTAGCTGAGATATGATTCCATTTTATCTGGGTGGCTTCTTCGAGGGTTAGTGGGACTATCACTTTTTGTTATTCATAAAACCTACAGATTCATGCCAGTATAAAAATTTGTTTTCAGGTCTCTGAAGTGGAGATTGAAACCATCTGACACATCTCCCTTCTGGTGAAGAACCACATTACTCACATATACATTTTGGTATTGGTAATAAATCACATTTGCTCTGCTCAACTAATCCAACAAACACAAGACAAATTAGAAATATACTTCCCAAAAAAGCAGCCCAGCAGGACCGACTTCATCTTGGCACTTCTATGCGGACTGAGGTTTTCTTGCAATGTGACGCATGTATCCACGTATCTCGGCCTGACACCTTTACTGAGGTTGGTGTGATCAGCAGAGCTTGATGCGGACCTGTATACCTTAGCTCAAGGGCTCTTCTCACATGTTTCTTGAGATAAACCCAATCTCCGATTTTTAAGTGATGAGGTTCTCCAAAATCACCTGCATCAGGTAAAGAAGAGAAAACCTGTCTGTGCAGATTAGACGTTTGTTCAATCAATGCTTGCATATAACCTGTCAGATACCCATGCTTATGCTGTAACTCTTGGGAAAAATAGCAACCTGTCTTTGGAACAGAACCAAATAGTATTTCATAAGGTGACAGATTCAAATGTTTAACTGGTGTGATCCTTACTGCAAATAATGCTAACAGCAAACATTCTGGCCATGATTTCTTAGTTTGTCTCATTGCTTTCTGAATCTTAAGTTTAAGCGTACCATTTAGCTTTTCTAACCCTCCCACTTGCCTGTGGCCTATAGGGCGTATGAAAAGCTTGTGTAATGTAAAGTATGTACCTCTGTCAGATTCTATGACTTCTGGGATACCATATCTACAAACCACCTCTGCAATGATCTTTCTTGCCGTATACTTTGCAGTAGTCTTGGTGACTGGCCAGGCTTCAGGCCATCTGCTGAAAAGATCTGTACATACCAGTACATACTCATAGGGTCCACCTTTTGGCAACTGAATATAGTCAATCTGTAGTCTTTGGAAAAGATAAAACACTTGTACAGTCTTACCCATTGGTGTCTTAACTCTTTGTCCTGGATTGCTTTCAGCACAAATCCAGCATTGTCCAACATAGGCAGATGCTGCTGCGTTGAATCCTGGTGCTATCCAATGCTTGTGCACCAGTGAAGACTGCATATACGCAATCTACGTACCGAAACGATACATAGATTACGTACATATTGTCTGATTCAGAGATACGATTCCCACGGCACTTAGGAGCGTATATTTAAGATCTTAGAAAATTTGCAAAACTGCGCATGCGTAGTAATAGTGCAACGCCATGTACGTAGCGGTTAGGAGCGTAAATTCGCTAAGATCGTAAGTCTGAATCGATCTCAAGCACTTAAGATCTTAAGTGCTGCGTAAGTTTTGGATCTGAAGGATTTGCATGGAAATGGGCGGGGGGAGGCAGGGAAATGAGGGAAAGTGGGCGCGGGCTGACACTTGGGATCTTAAATATACGCTACTACGTCACTTAAGATCTCAACTGGCAGCGCAGAGTTAGGGCTAGTCAATGGTGGTCTAAGTTTAAGATCCACCGCTGTTTGCAAGGGGAGTGACTCTTTATGCAGTGGGCTGGAACCTGCTAGGATCTTAACATTAGATGCGTATATTTGCGATCTTTTCGCAATCGCATCTCTGAATCAGCCCCATAGTTACTACGCATGCGCTGTAGCTAGCAATCCCCATCTTACGGCCGCTCATACCCAACGGCCGTAGTTCTGGATCCGACTCTTTGTTCCTAAAGTTGCCTCCAGGTTCCATTTGAACCAAGAGATAGTAGTCCCTGCTTTTTCTAATTGTCAACAGTCCTCAATGTTGATATGTTTTCTTTGGATGTGGTTCGAAGCACTGAGTTGCTTTGTAGACCACACAGCTTCTTTACACAAGACTTCTGACCTGTTTGTGTTTTATGATGCACAAAAACGGGATGGCTGACGGTAAAAGCAACTTTATCTCATTGGATTACTGCGACTATCCGATTGGCTTATGTAAAAGCAGATAAGCCAATACTGATGAGCCTAAGGGCTCATTCCACTAGGGCGGTTGGCGCGTCATGGGTGGCGCATTACTGAGCTTCTGCTGAACAGTTGTTCAAATGACTACATGTTCATCTGTCCACACTATTGTAAAATTCTACAAGTTACAAGGTTTTGCAACTCAAGATGCTAGTTTTGGACGTAAGGTATTACATGCTGCAGACACTTTGGGCCAGATTTACTAAACTGCTGGATTGGAAAAGTGGAGATGTTTCCCATAGCAACCAGTCAGATTCTAGCTGACATGTTCTATTATGTAATAGGAAAGTGAGAGCTAGAATCTGATTGCTATGAGTAACATCTTCACTTTTCCTTTCTCGCAGTTTAGCAAATCTAGCCCCACAAGTTTAAAAAAAATTCACCTTATATCTTTTATCTTTTATCCAACCTACAATTTGTAGACAAGATCCACAGTTTAATATACCGGTATACATCTGTAATGTGTATTTGATGACAAAGTAAATATAAGATAAACAAAATTCTTGTGCGGCAGCACATTTAAAAGAAAGGCAAGACGGTGAATGTGTAGAGGGGGGAAGCCACATAAGTTCTTGCGCTCTTTTCTTATTAAATATATACTTATACATAAACATACAAACACACACATTTATTTTATTTAAAAAAAGAATGATGGAGTTTAGGAAATTCTACATGTGGCAGCCACCTCTACAGATGTCAAGGAAAAAAAATCTGTCATTGGGCCTGATCCAGACCTACGCATGAGAGCGGAGCATATTATCGCTCCAGCGTAAAAACTTTCACTCCCACGACACTCCCCTTACCTTTACCTCCGTACGCCGGTTGAACCCTCCCTTAACTTTTCCCGGCATCGGTACGAATTTTCGTAGCGATGCGCTGATCGTACCGGACTAAGCACGCCGAGACTGTACAATTTAAATGGCTCCCCCCGCCTACATTCCCTAACTCCAGCATCCGTACTAACTTCGTAATATAAACACGCCCCGTCGTCGGAAAAAACGCAAAGAATACGGACGCCTGAATCGCCGCTACGAAAAGGTCTTTGGAACGACCGGAAGTTGTCACTCTGCACATGCGCAGTGCGTTTTTTCTGCCGAATTTACGCTTACGACCAGTGTACGATCGCTTGCGAGCGTAGGTCTGGATCAGGCCCATTGTCTGGACACACACACGTTTCAGTCATGGTGCACTGTAACATGCAGAGTCAATGATATACCTAACACTTGTTGCACTCTGATGGCATTACAGGTGCATATGGGGAGGTTTGCTGGCATGAACGGAGCATTTGAAGAGGTCTGTTGGTCTGAGTTTGAGTGGCACTTCAGGAGGTTTAAAGAAATTTTGCTGAGATTTATAAAATGTTTAATCATCTATTACAGGGATGGCCAACCCATGGCACTCGGACCACATGTGGCTCTTTAAGGTCTGGCGTGTGGCTAAAATGTGGTACGGACTTTCTCCCTATCATATACTGGAACAATGGGCCGGATCCTCAACAAAGTCCGTCATCTACACACGGCCATAATTTGTCGATAGGTAGCTACTACGCATGCGTTGTGTGGAAACCGAATTAATAACTTAATAACTAAAGGAAACATAATAACTAATGTTTGCATAGCAAGGAAACAAAGGATCGCAAAAGTGCGGGAAAATATGAACACAGGCGCACGCACGTAAGCGCGTTCGTCGCTATGCGTGCTCACGCTTTTGCAGGCTTTTATTACATTCAAAATATTCCTATTAATACGCACATTAACAAACACACAAACACACAGAGCTTGTCTATATTTAATGTATGTTTTCGTTCCTATTTATTAAAACTGTGCTTTATCTTTGTAGACGGAATAATCTTCGAATAATCGCCGACCAGCGTATGAATGCAATAACCATGCAATGTTCATAGTCCTAGGGTAGATAAAATCATAACCCATAATGTTAGAAGAGTCGCTGAAAGACGGCATGTTTGCGGCAGTAGTTATACGCATTGCTAGGTTAGAGTAAGAAAATGTGTATGAATGAATGATATGCAGATGACCCCCCCGGGAGAGGAACAATGGAAGACCCCAGGACCAATGACGAACTAGGAACCAAAGGAGGATTAAGATCCCTCCAATCAAGCAGAAGTTCGGCGACCCCTTTCATCATGGGACATAAAAGGACACTCTGTTGGACATTCTCTCTCTCTCTTGAGAAGACTTATGCACTGAACGTCTTGCCTAGTGGTCATGCTGCTGATTGTATTGATTGAAGCTGTACCTTGTTGTTAACTCTTTCCTTGCCGAGATAAAACACGCTTTTGCGAGTTTGAACGAATCTTCGCCTCTGTGCTAATTTTCGGTATTATTGCGTATAATTGCGTACTGACGCACGGGGTACTTTTGGGGTACATGGACTCAACAATCTGGGGGCTCGTCGAGTGGAGGTAATTTCTTGCTTTTCCACAGCGCTCGGTTCACTGACAAAGGGTGGAGGATATGGTAAGTAAATGTGATATTTTATATTGCTAATATTTGCTAATGTTTTGTGCCTAGTGTCAGTTAATCAAGCACTGTATAGTGAGGGTGGGAAACTTATGTATGAGTACGTAATTATACGCTTTTATAGTCGGGGTTAATTGCAAGGTGCAGGTTTTTCGGTACATTTGTGATCGCATTTTGCCGCGAAGAAAACGTGTTTTTATCCTATTGCTGCCACAAAAGCTGGGACCTTTTGTTCCTCCTATTGTTCATGAATCAGAATCTGTAAACTACGGTGTTTTGGAAACAAAATTACTGGAATTATTAAGTTATTGAAGTTATTGAGTTTTATGGAATGGTGACGAAAAACTGTGGTTGATTTTGTTTCCTGGACCATTATTAGCAACTAGTTGTCTTTGGTAGAGGTTCTTTTAATCTAGGAAACTGAAGAAACTGGTGTAGTGATTTTAGTTTTTAGTCTCCCAACGGGCTATTGAGAGATCCGGTAGTGTTTTAATTGATTTGCACAGTGGAAAGAAATAACGCTATTTTTGATGCGCTCTGATAGCGGATATTTGCATTGAAGCTGTGTTATTGGACTTTTGGTGAATTGTTACCCTTGCGTATTTCATAAAAGTACGTATTGTGTTGTACTATATACCCATAATAAGTTATACAGTTTTGAATATGGGTAGCGGATTAACTCGAGATGGAGCAAGCAGAAGGGTCATTGCGGATATGGCAAGTGGACCGGAAATGCCGGAGGGGTCGACTTTGTTTATTATGAATAGAAAATATGGTATTGTTGCAACTAAGCATTGTAGTCGTTGGGTCAAATTGAAGGTTTCCAAACACTGGAAGTTTCAACAAATATATTCTGAATGATTTAAGTGTTCAAATTTGTAGAGTTAAATCTCACAAAAAGCGGGAGAAATTTATATAGAGCAATATATAAAAAGAACAAAGATCCTGCGCAGCCCCTCCACTCGCAGAACTCAACCACCGGGGTCAGACACCCAATTAACCCCCCATCACAATCCTAACCCACTTCAATGAAGTGGACAAGATATAGACAATTTGAATAGACAATGGGGCAGATCCAGAACTACGCATTTCCGCGAATTTACGCGTGGTGGAGACGTAAATTCGCAGATTTGTACGCACTGTGCATACGCACCACAGAAAATACGCACATTCACGTAGCGTATTTTTGAACGTATGGGTGATTCACGTATTGCTAACGTAAATACTTATGTGTGGGCGTGCCAAATTTACGTTAGTGACCAATACGTGCGTTTTACGTGAAGTAGGCAGGGGGTGGTATTTAAAGTGTACAGTATGGGCGTGCTAAGCTGCGTACGTTCACGTAGTCTGTACGTCCGTTAGCGGACGTATGCTGTTACGTTAGAAAAAGTAATCGTTCCAAGGGATAATTTCAAATTCCTACTCACTCATTTTCTGTTAGTAATAGGCACTTCATATATAGTGATTAGTCAGACGTCTGTGGCTTGAACGAAACACCGTCCTTTTCTCTCGTACATACAAAACAAAAGCCAGCAAGAAAACACCCTTTGTGCAGCTCAAAGAGAAATCAATCCAAAATGATCAGCCAAATGTCTACTCACTTGAAGCTTGCTTGGTATATAGCAAGACACGTATACAATCCTTATGTGTTGTCCGTGTGGTCCGCTGTTACCCGATGGTCCGTTCCAAGGGGAGGGAAGAAAAAGAAGGACAACTTCGTGCAGCAGTTTTTTTTAAACAAATAAATACTGAGCAAATTCCACCGATAACCTACTCACATGGTGATTTCTTGTTTTCATGCATATAATAAAAATTTCATTCAGTCCGATCTTGTGGAAATTATTTGCTTATTTATTGCGAACATATGGGCCATTCACGTATTTGTCACGTAAATACTTACGTGTGGGTGTACCAATTTTACGTGAGTCCAAAATACTTCTGAAATACGTTAAGTAGGCGGGGGTTTGTATTTAAAGTGTACAGTATGGGTGTGCTTAACTGCGTAAATACGTGTTGCCCATACGTACGTGTGCGGATCACTGCGGTTACGTTGCCAAAAGTTAAGGTAGGGTTTGGAAAACGTATCTTGGACAAAATATGTACATTCAAGGGGTGTGACAAGGGGAGTGTATAGAAGGTACGCACGCGTAAATACACTACGCGAGGAAACGTATTGCAAACGTAGTTCTGGGACACTGATGGTAGGCATAGGAACTGTTTAGGATGTGAAGGTGTATATCCAGTGCGCACACTCAGTGTGCCTGCTGGGCATGCAGATGCTGAAGGGGTTATGCCTGTGCAAACAGTCACCATGCACATCCCATGGTCTAGGACAGAATTACGCCACATGATAGCTGAGCTCCCAAATCCCACCAAAGATTTAGCCAAGTGTCAAAAGTACATTAGGGATGTGGGAAATGCACATGAACCCACTAACAAGGATTGGCGTGTGATGCTTAAAGCTTGTATGCCTTCTAGTACCGATTTTGCAGATTTCTTTAAAGCTTGTTCAATTGAGGAAGACAGGCCTTTAACAGAAGCTGACAATGACACAAATATTAATAACATTTGTAAACAACTTGGCCTAAAATTCCCTGTATATGTAGAATGGCCAAGGCTCTTCACTATAAAACAAAAAGATAATGAAAGTGTAGATGATTTCATTCAAAGGGCCTTGGTTTAAATGATAAAATACACAGGTATTAAAGATATTAAAATTAATCCCAATTACAGAGAACTGGCAGTCTCCGTATTGATGTCTGGATTTCTGAGTACAGTAAGGAATAGGATCCAGATATCAGAACCAGAGTGGCAGAACTTAGATGTAGTCAGGATCAGATCATTGGCAGTATCTCATGAGAGAAATGTGACTAAAAGGAAGGAGAAACGGTCTGAACAGCTAATGAAATTAAGTATACAAGCCCTGCAACCGCAGACACACACACATCCACACATGACACATAACACATAACGAGAACAGAAATCAAAGAAACACAGATTTTCAAATGTTATAAGTGTGGGCAACCTGGGTATAAAGCCATGGACTGTAGGAGGGATGTAGGGCATACTAGGTATAACAATAACAATTGGAAACCACCACATCAGGGGTCTTATAGGCCCAGGGAAGGGGGTGACAAGTTGGACAACTGGTTTGATGAGAGGAGAGTGGACATTGCTGCAGCTCATGCCAGAAGGGACCAGGCAACTAGTCCCCACAACCAATGAGGGTCAGGTCATACCTATGATCTCATGCAGATAGGATTGATTAGTGGCCCAAATGAAGAGCCTAATGTAGAGGTCAAAATTGCAGGCATTAATCAAACTTTTCTTGTGGACACAGGGGCGGCCAGATCTGTACTAACTTCTTCTCTTACTTTACCCTTAACTAGGAAAATCATATGTGCAGTGGGAATCTCAGGGAAGGTGCAACAGTATCCCCTAACTGCACCTGCAGAAGTCACCATTGGTCCTTTGCACACTAAACATTCTTTTCTCCTTGCAGCATCAGCTCCTACCAATCTACTCAGACGGGACCTGCTGTGTAAGATGGGTTGTTTAATTTATTGTACTCCTGATGGTGTGTTCTTGGATATTCCAGAGTCACATGCACAGGAAGTGCAGGACATATTGGAGGCTCCTCCTAGGTTAATGGTTCTTTCCCCTGGTAAAATGCAGTTCCCAGCTCAAGTAGAGGAAATGTTGACACAACTACCTGGTCATCTGTGGACCAAGAATGGGCAGGACACTGGATTAATGGCCAATGTATCACCAGTTATGGTAACCCTAAAAAGTGGTAGGCAAGCGCCAAAAATACCTCATTATCCTTTGAAACCTGAGGTGGAAGTAGGTGTTCTGCCTGTCATGGAACAGTTATTACAACAAGGGATTCTGATCCGTACCTCCAGCATAGCTAATTCTCCCATATTCCCAGTCAAGAAGCAGGGGGGAGGGGTTATAGACTTGTGCAAGATTTGAGGGGTATTAACAAGGTGGTAGAGAGTCAGTTCCCAGTGGTACCCAATCCAGCTGTAATATTAATGCAAATTCCTGCAACCTCTACTTATTTTACCGTAATCGACCTATGCTCTGCATTTTTCTCCATTCCCTTACACCCTGATAGCCAATGGTTACCCCAAGGTTTTATTGACAGTCCAAGTATCTTTTCACAGGCTTTGCATGATTGCTTGCAATCTTTTCAACCCAGCAATGGGTCGGTTTTGATACAGTATGTAGATGATTTGTTGTTATGTTCAGAATCCTTTGAGGCATCATTGCATGATACTAAAGAATTGTTGTTTCATCTCGCACAAACAGGACACAAGGTATCAAAGGAAAAGTTGCAGCCATGTCAAACCAAAGTCAAGTACTTGGTACACTGCCTCACCAAAGGGTTAAGACATCTGACTGACAGAATTAAGGCCATACAGGAAATGACCCTCCTGCAGAACCAACAGCAAGTTCGTGCATTTATAGGGGCGTGTGGATACTGCAAGAATTGGATTCCTGAGTTTGCCATACTAGCACTAGGATTACAGGAGCTAATCTCTGCTTCTAAGCCTGACCATGTAATACACACAGAAGAATCAGAACAAGCCTTTAGAAATCTGAAGGAAGGTTTAATGTCAGCTCCAGCCCTTGGAATACCTGACTATACTAAACCTTTTGACCTATTCTGTACAGAGGCTGTTGGTTGTGCGGCAGTAGTATTGACACAGAAGCATGGAGATGCTAACAGACCAGTGGCGTACTACAGTGCCCAGCTAGACACTGTAGCTAAATCACTCCCAACATGTCTCAGAGCATTGCCGGCTGCCGCTCTTCTGGTGAGTAAAAGTGAAGATGTAGTGCTATGTCATGATTTAACTGTTCATGTTCCACATGCTGTATCTGCTTTACTGAATTCTGCTCAGACCAGACATGTCTCCTCTGCACGGTTTACAAGATGGGAATTGGCGCTTATGGCACCTGCTAATATCACTATTAAAAGGTGTAATACGCTAAACCCAGCTTCGTATTTGCCGTATGTGCCTCATGATGCACAAAGGGTGGATGAGGTTTTGGGAACAGCTGGATTTAGTGAAGAGGTAGATACTCATGACTGCATGGATTATCTGAATCAGACTTTTACTGCAAGACCTGATATACGGATTCCCCCATAGATGGTGCAGATGTGATCTTTTATACTGACGGGAGTTGTCATAGACAGACTGACACAGGTGAATTATGTACTGGTTATGCCATAGTAGACGATGAAGGTGTAGTAGAAGCTGAACCTTTAGGACCACCGCACTCAGCACAGGTAGCAGAACTTATAGCTTTGAGAAGGGCATGTGAAATACCAGAAGGAAAAATTGCTAACATCTATACGGATTCAAGGTATGCTTTCGGTGTAGTACATGATTTTGGAGCCCTGTGGAGACTCAGAAATGTTATGACAGCAGCTGGGACACCTGTAGCACACTCCAGACACATAAAAGGACTGTTAGAAGCCATACAACTGCCAACACAAGTTGCAGTTATCAAATGTAAGGCACACACATACGAGACGGACATGGTGTCATTAGGGAATCAGAGAGCTGACGAAGCTGCTAAGGAAGCAGCCGCTGCAATGACATTAAAAAAAGTAAAATTTGACAGTTTAATGGTATTCGAATCTCTAACTATGCAGAAATTAATAGAAGTGCAGAAATTGTGTTCCCCACAGGAAAAGGCCATCTGGAAGGCGAAAGGATGTGAACAAGAGCCCACAGGGCTTTGGAGGGATGGACAAGGGAAGCCAGTGGCTCCCAGAGCATATCTCCCTGCCCTAACTGAAGCAGCACATGGTCTGACCCACTTAGGGAGGGGAGGTATGAGCAGATTGGTAAGATCATACTGGTGTGCACTAGGATTTTCTGGAATGGCGGATAAGAAAGTTAAGTCGTGTCTTATATGCTTAAGGAAAAATGTTGGTAAGTCCATTCCTGTTGAACCATCACACTTACCGCCAACAGAGGGTCCTTTCCAGGTAATACAAATTGACTTTATACAGTTACCACCCTGTAGGAATTTAATGTATGTTTTGGTATGTGTTGATATTTTCTCTCACTGGGTAGAAGCTTACCCAGCTGCATCCAACACTGCTGCTTTCACTGCAAAGAAGCTGGTACAAGAATTTGTTTGCAGGTTTGGTATAAAAAGAGTGATTGAAAGTGACCAAGGTACTCACTTTACTGGAGAGGTATTTAAGAGCATGTGTAAGCTTATGGGAATCACCAGTAAGTTACATACCCCATATCACCCACAAGCCAGTGGGAAGGTGGAAAGGTTCAATAGCACCATTAAAAACAAACTCAGTAAAGTTACTGCTGAAACAGGTTTAGCCTGGCCAGAGGCACTTCCCATCGTCCTTCATAGCATCAGAACTACTCCTAGATCTCCACTAAATTAGTGAAATATTGTTTGGACGTCAGCCCCATTTAATGATAGACCCACAGGAAGAATTGAAATGCAATAATGATGTGACTGTCCGTTATCTCATACAGATGAGCAAGCAGTTTAAGAAACAACAGAAATGCATTAAGTTGATAGCGCCAGACATGCCACAGAGTAATTGCCATGATATTGAACCTGGTGAGTTTGTGATGATTAGGAATTTCTTATGTTCTGGTTGTCTGATCGACAGGTGGGAAGGACCATACCAAGTGCTACTTACTAGGACCACCTCCATAAAGGTTGCTGAAAGGAGCACTTGGGTCCATTTGTCACATTGTAAAAGAGCTGTTGATCCTAAAGAGGTTCGAGACGAGGAGGAAGTCGTGACGATTGCCCCTGATCTCGAGTGCCTATTCCAGAAAGACGAAGTTGAGGCTGACCAATCCCAGCGGAGGAATTACTAACATCCTACCAAGGATGGATTTCATATTGTTTTTCTTAACTCTCCCATTCTTTTTTAGTACACTCAGTTCCGGAGATGGCAAAAGGGTGGATGAGGAGATCGGGTCTGGTATTGAAGTAAATGATGGGTACAAATCGGACGGTAGTATGGAATCATGGGCTATGCCCAACAATAAAGGTTCCGAGTATGAGACACGCTTCAACTCTGAGGAAAAAGATCAGTGTATGGGATTGTCACCTGAAGAATATTGCATTTATAAGACTTGCGCCCCGGTAATGGAAGAAAGTTGCGTACAGCTGTGTCAAACTAAATATAACCCTTTGTTTGACGGGCGCCCCTTAGATCATTACCATGCTTTAGTGGGGAAGGTCTTAAACCAGAGTGAATGCTGGGTATGTTCCCATGTACCTTTAGAGGCAAGATAATTTAGGTCTGATTCCAATCCCTTTAAATAACTCTGAGCTCACAAGGACTGCTAGAGGTACCCTTAATTATAAATACATCCATGCCTTAGCAAATTTAATTGATAACATTACTGACATGTACGACGATACTTTTCGGTATACTGGTTTAGAATTACAGGCCTATAAAAAGTTGACACAGCATAGAATGGTTCTAAATTACTTGACAGTTGTCACCAGAGGTTATTGTGTCACTCTGGCCATCCAGTTTGGAGTTAAGTGCTGTACTTATATCACTAATAATACTGAGGACCCACATGAAGTAATAGACTGGAAAATGGATGAGATCCTTCAATTAAAGTGGCAGTTCCGTAGGTCTCACAATATATCCCTGTCTGATGTAGGAGAGGAAGTAGCAGAATGGGTGTCATGGTTGAACCACGCAAATTGGTTCTCAGGATTAGGGAGTTGGGCTAAAGCACTAGCTACTGGGGTGATTAAATTGTTGGTGTTGTTAATGGGTGTTTTCATGAATATTGTGCTAAGTATGAAATGTGTTCAAGGAATAATATGATGTAAACGAAGAAAACGGAATTGGTTATGAATGTGACAGAGAGCATAGAATTAACCAATAATGTTTTATTCTATAACCCAACACTAGAAAGAGTTTAGGGGCGATAGATTGAGGGGTCTATCGAAGGGTGGACTGTGGAAACCGAATTAATAACTTAATAACTAAAGGAAACATAATAACTAATATCTGCATAGCAAGGGAACAAAGGATTGCAAAAGTGCGGGAAAATATGAACACAGGCGCACGCACGTAAGCGCGTGCATCGCTATGCGTGCTCACGCTTTCGCGGGCTTTTATTACATTCAAAATATTCCTATTAATACGCACATTAACAAACACACAAACACACAGAGCTTGTCCATATTTAATGTGTTTTCATTCCTATTTATTAAAACTGTGCTTTATCTTTGTAGACGGAATAATCATCGAATAATCGCCGACCAGCGTATGAATGCAATAACCATGCAATGTTTATAGTCCTAGGGTAGATAAAATCATAACCCATAATGTTAGACTAGTCGCTGAAAAACCGCATGTTTGTGGCAGTAGTTATGCGCATTGCTAGGTTAGAGTAAGAAAATGTGTATAAATGAATGAAATGCAGATGACCCCCCCGCTAGAGGAACAATGGAAGACAACAGGACCAATGACAAACTAGGAACCAAAGGAGGATTGAGATCCCTCCAATCAAGCGGAAGTTCGGCGACCCCTTTCATCGTGGGACATAAAAG
>WWET01002624.1:16319-29775 GCA_011038615.1 Limnodynastes dumerilii | reverse complement strand
CGCCCACACGTAAGTATGTACGTGACACATACGTGAATGGCCCATACGTTCACAATTACGCTACGTGAATGTGCGTATTTTCTATGGTGCGCATGCGCAGTGCTTTCTAAACAGCGAATTTATGTCTCCACCACGCATAAATTCGCTTCGAAGCGTTGTTCTGGATCAGGCCCATTGCTAGGTTAGTGTAAGAAAATGTGTATGAATGAATGATATGCAGATGAACCCCCGGGAGAGGAACAATGGAAGACCCCAGGACCAATGACGAACTAGGAACCAAAGGAGGATTGAGATCCCTCCAATCAAGCGGAAGTTCGGCGACCCCTTTCATCGTGGGACATAAAAGGACACTCTGTTGGACATTCTCTCTCTCTCCTGAGAAGACTTCTGGACTGAACGTTTTGCCTACTAGTTGGTCGCGCTACTGATTGTATCGATTGAAGCTGTACCTTGTTGATAACTCTTTCCTTGCCGAGATAAAACACGCTTTTGTAAGTTTGAACGAATCTTCGCCTCTGTGCTAATTTTCAGTATTATTGCATATAATTGCGTACTGACGCACGGGGTACTTTTGGGGTACACGGACTCAACAATCGTAACTATTGTACATAATCTATGTATCGTTTCGTTTCGTTATGTAGAATGCGTATATGCAGTCTTTAAGACCGCATATACGCAATCTACGTAACAAAACGATACATAGATTACGTACAATGGTTACTAAGCGTGCGTAGTAGCTACCTATCGACAAATTACGGCCGTGTGTGGAAGACGGACGTTGTTGAGGATCCGGCACAATGCGCTCAATGACCACGCAGTTTTCATCATTCGAGAAGCGAATGTTCCTGCCACTTTAGGTTTTGCCTGGCTCTGCTTGCTCTATACTCTCTTCTGCAGAGCTCTCTCTCTTCATCCTCCACTTGCATTGCTGCTTTTTTCAAAGCTGCCATTATATATCTATATGGAACAGATAAGATAAAAACAAACTAAATAATGGCAAGTTAGACTACAAAAAACACATTAACTACACCAAAACACACGTCTCATTTTGAAACATATATGCAAAATAAATGTACCAACATAATAAGGAATAACAAAGCACAGTAAAATATTACTTACAAGGAATGCAGCAAGAAATTTCCTCAAAAAAACAATCAGAAGTGTAATGTAGAAATCTCTCACAGCTATAAAGATCCACCAAACACCAAAAACAACTCTCAAAGGGAATTCAGGAAGTAACTTCCTTTATAGAGTGGTATTTAGTTGAAATCTCATGATTTTTACATAAATCGACCCAATTTAAAGGGGAATTACACTTTAAAATTGCTATTTTCCTATTGAAATCCATTGTAAAAATGACACTGTTTAAAAAATCGCTGCGCTTTTCTGTAAAAATCGCCACGCAAAAAAAAAAACACTGGACATCTCTGTCGATTAGAACTCACTGCATAAAATTGCCTTTTAGAGAATATGATAATTTAAACACAAAAATCGCTGGATAATCGCCACGATTAACGGCAATTTCAAATCAACCAATCACTGCTTAGTAGATCCGGCCCATGCTTTCAATTACAAATAGTTCAAAAATCTAATTGCTGAACTCCAGTTCTTGCTGGAGACTTGCCACTTCACTGCAGTGTTAGGTGGCTTTCAAGAAGCAAATTTCTATTTAGTTTTTTTAGAACTTTTGGATGCTATAAAACTCTTTATGGAAAGGATGAAAAATGAATATCCTGAGCTCTCTGACCCACAGTAGCTTTTAGATCTGCCATTTTTGGTGGACATGCGGCGTCACTTGGAAAGATTTGGTTCTTCAAGGAAGGTTAAAGATGCTGCCTGACATCTTGCAAAATATATTTTCATTTGTCAGCAAACTGAAGCTGTTCAAGATACAACTTCAGAAGACTACAAGAGAGCAAGGATCAAGAAGACTTTGGAGATGGGGAGCAAGGAAACTGGAGCAAAAGGGCAAAAAGCAGAGGCGGAAGCACAAGGCAGAAAGACTGGGGCACGTAAAGGACGATATAACCAGCACTGGTGGGATGGAAGTACTGACTATTTACAGGGGGACTGGCCAATCAGGAATGGAAGACTGGACCAGCCCCCTGCAATGATAGGCGGCTGAACAGGAAAAAGCTGCTGAAATCATAAAGAGAGCGCTGTGGCAGGCTCAAAGAGAAGGGGAGCATCCTGGCTGCCTAGCAACTAGGACACGTAAGCCGCAGGAACCGCTAATGAAGCCAGCTGAGCGTCGCAGTTTAGCAGCCAGGACACGTGCCGCTGTCACCAATGATTGTGTTGATTCCGGTGCTAGGAGAGCGCCGGGATCACACACTGCGAGCTGCCGTGTGAGCGCGGCAGCTCATAACAGATACGTGACTGGCCTATACGCTCTGATTTACGTTGTGTAACATCTGCTGCGTGCATGCGCAGTAAGTACTAATGGCCACTTTTACGCTAGCGGCTAGCATAAAATCACTTGCGTACGTAGCTCTGAATCTACCCCAATGATTGGCTATACCTACATTTGTGAATTTTTTTTTCAATGCTGAAACAAAAAGTAAACTAGTAAAAAAAACATAGATCTGCTCTAATGGACCCGCACCTGAGAGAGTTACTTCGAGTAGCCTCAACTGAATACAAACCAACCTTTAAAAGCCTGGTTGAAAACAAGGATTTTCAGAAGTCCTACTGAGGTCAACATAGCAGCACAAAAAGTAAATAAAGTATAAAGTAAAGCGTGTGTGTTTGCATGCGTGCTGAAGTTTATGCATGTATGTATATATCTATATATATGCAGGTTCTTGTGGTTTCTTTTGGAAGTTTTTGAATCTTGGCCACAGACAGGTTGGCCACCCCTATACTAAATACTTCAGGGTTGCTGACTCTACCGGAATATCCGGGAGATTCCCGAAATTCGGGCAATGCTCTCATGGAAACTACGACCTCAAGTCCTGCTCCCTGCCTGACAACACTAGTATACTAGAGTGGCTAGGGACAGGAAGGGACTTGATGATGCAATTTGCGCCATCAAGCCCCGTCCCGATCCCTATTTTAACTAATAACAGGTAAGTATTTGTCAGGGGGCAGGGCTTAATGACACGATTTACATAAATCGCGTCATTAAGCCCCGCCCCTGCATGCATCGCTAGCTTCCACCGGGATCTCCCGGAGGGAAGCTGGCAAAAGTCGGCAACCCTAAAATACTTACTGTAAAAGATGGTACTAGTTCATGGAAGGTAAAAAATATGAAACACTGTAGGCAGTTATTTATATTAATCCTCTTCAGGGTGGACGTTATGATATTGTATTTTACAGTTCTTTAGAAAAATGTGTAGCAACACGGATGATTCTCATGTCTGGTTAGACAAAAAAATAAGCATTTTACATTCAAATCAGTATCCATAAAATAAGCAAATATCCATTTGCATTATAGTCACATGTTATATATAGTCACAGGCTATAAAGCATGTGCTACTAGCATGTGTGATTTCAAACAAAAGATAGGCCGTACTTACTGAGGCAAACAAAGTGATGCAAATCATTCCAGATACTCAAAGGTTCAGCTTGGGGCAGGGAGAAATCTGTTACATTCTGTCTACATCACCTCCTTTTCTCCCTCAATGCTCTCTCTTCCCTGTCAGTCAGAAAATGTTTCCTTGTACACTTGGTGATAACATTTTAGACAACCATTAGCATGGTATACACAACAGAGCAACTATAAAATGTGTCTGTTGAAAAGCTGTAATGGACCAAAATTACTTAAAAAGGCTCAACCTACTGCTTCAGAGAAAAAAAAACTTGGCCTGTCAGATTTGTGGACACCATTAGGTTTATTTAAACCCTGCTGTTCTGCTTGAGTCTACTATACTCATGTATTGTTCGGGTCAATATGACCCGTATCATAAAATTATACTTTTAATTAATATTTAAACAAGAGATATTCTCCAAACTTTCATTAGAGTAAATAAACATTCAGATGAACAAACCAAAACAAACAAAAATTACAAACATTTTTGTAAAGTTGTTCCTCAGATACATCTTCGCTATCAGAAGATTCCCCAAACGCTAGAAGCTCAGCATCAGTCAAAGGTTTTCGTTTGGCCATAATAATATTGATCGTACACAGATCAATCTCCAACTAAATATGAGTCATTCCAATTCGTGTATTTATAGCCATATGAGGGAATAAAAAAGCAGACTTGCAAACACTTTAAGATGAACTCAACATGCGGACTTGCTGAGACTTGTTGAAACTTTGGGCCTGATCCAGACCCACGCTCATGAAACGCTCATGTGCGTAGCGTATTTACGCCAGTGTACCTACGATGCACTACCATAGGCTACCCCTTGGTCGTACTTACTCTTCCCGTCTTATGCCCAGCAAACTTTTCTGATCGTAACTGCGTAGTTACGATGCTTAGCACGCCCATACTGTACAATTTAAATGCCTCACCCCGCCCTCAGTGCGTATTTACGAAAAACGTATGCCAGGCACACCCCCTTGACCGTAGTTACAAAGGTGGCACGCTCAAGGCCCATACACTCAGAATTTCTGAGCGTATGATGAGCATAAGATCTGCCCCGTGCATGCGTAGTAAGTACAAAAGTCCGCTTTTACGCTTACGACCATAGTAAAAACTCACACGAGCGTAGGTCTGGATCAGCCCCTTTGTGAATAAATGTGTGAAAAGATGACAATCCAAATGTAAACCAATGAACTGACACTGTGGGGTAGATCCAGACCTCCATACGACAGCGAAGTCATGTTAGCTGCTAGCGTCATTTCGTCTGTTTATACTTACTGCACATGTGCACGGCAGATGTTATGACACGTAACTTTGGTTGGCCGTAACATTGTAGTAACTACGTACGAAGGGGCGTACCAAAAATACGCTAGCCGTATCTACGCTCCAACTACGCAAAGGAGGCGGAGAGAGGCATTTAAATTGTACAGTATGGGCTGGATTTGGTAGTTACGTCTGACAGGACAATACGTACGTGCGCAGTTACGCTTTGAAAAGTTAAAGTAGGGTTTGGTAGACGTAAATCAGCAAAAGTACATCCATCCAATGGGAGTTCCAGGGGCAGCGCATTGTACTTACGATAGCGTAAATACACTACGCTAACAAACCGTAGGTCTAGATCTGGCCCTGTATTCCTAATTTTCAGAATTTTTATTGTTGAAATAATGTGTTTAGAAGCATTTCTTGACCCGAACACTACATTAGTACTAACTACTAATAACTTGAAAAAAAATAAAAAATGTTTTTGATCATAACAACAATATAAAAAATAAAAGTCATAAAATATGGAAATCATAATTACATAAATAACAAACTCAAAGATTTAACAGTTATTATAGGGTCGTTATTGATTTTGAAGTTGATTATAATTTGCAAAGATGGAACAATTATATGATCATATTTTGACACAATAACAAATTTCGTTTCGGGTCAAATAGAACAGAACAGCAGGGTTAAAGGTTAAACTAGTTATTAATTTAAGGTAGGGGGCACCATTTCCAAATTTCTAGTTACAGCTCCAGAATACGAAAATAAGAGGAAAATAGTCAGAAATTTATACCTGTCCTAGGCAAAACCATGTTGAATTGCAGGGGAGGCAAATGTCATCTGTTGGAAGCAGTGTTAAAGTCAAGAGATGATGTTTCCTAACCAAGTGTAACAGTTTGAAATTGAAGCTGGTCCGTGTTTAGGTCCATTAAGCAAAAGCAAAGTAGTCTCCCTGCATGTAAAGAATAAAATGAATTTGACTCATTATGAAAGTTACCTTGGTTTTTCCTAGGTGTAACTTTCTAGATGTTTTCCTCTTATTACGATACCGTTCAATATTTGCACCAGCCACAGGGCATGTCTCAGTCTAGGAAGTTGCTGACAGAGATACTACACAACCTATATCGGACCAATGTGTAATCCATTAACTTTCCAAAAGCAACAATAAAGGTATAAACAATAAAGGCAATGCTGCTTATGCATTGTGCTGCTTGTTTTCATTTTTAAATTTAATTTGAAACTCATTTAATTTATGACTATACTATTACAACGTTTACATTATTAATGAAGCACTAGAACAAAACATAAACCAGATTTTTGCTATACATAGCAGTGTACTATCCTGCACTTACTTTTGAATTGCTGACCAGAGGGAATATATCTAAGAACATAGCCGCATTGTGCTTGCACCCTGGATGTGTTTGCATTCGGATCACACCTAAAGCTCCAATTATTAGCACAGGGTTTTACCAATTGTGAGATTCCCTCTAGAGTACACATTTTGGAACAGAAGTTAGGGAGTCACCTACAGGTGCTGCCTTGGCACATTGGCACCTTTTTGTTTCTTGTTTGTTTTGGTTCTTTTGCTTCTCCTTTTGTTACACAGTGGTCACGTTTGTCCCAGCTGCACCTTTTCCATTTCTATATATACACATACATATAGGACCGGATCCAGATTTAATAGCGTCAGGTGATTTACGCACGCAAGATGTTACGCTAGGATTACTATAGTAATCCTAGCGTTTAAAGAATCGGACGGAACCGCTAAAGCGGGCGGGGGGAAGCATGTAAAGTGTACAGTGTGGGAGGGGGCTCCCACACTGTAGCGGATCAGCGGTCGTACGGACCGCTGACAGAGGGGAGTGACAGGGGGTGTGCACTCCCCTCTGTCTCGCGTAATTTCATCCGGTCCATAGTCATCAAAGCCTTAAGAAAAAAAAGAAACTATACAGGAAAGCTAGTTTTGTGCAGACAGAATTCCAATCAGTCTGTAAGGCAACATTTTATTATGCAACAGTTTTAGGGAATGGGGGAGGGTGGATGTTTAGTTACAAATGAGAGGCATGGATGCTCACAAGTGCTGAAAAGTTGAAGGAGAGCCAGGGTTCCAGAGACTACGTGAGATTTGTTATTCAAATAAGCAGATATCCTCTCTATTCATGCTTGTTACCAGACCTTGTTTAATAATTGTGTGGAAGAAGTGGGTTCAGGTATTTCCAGTAGTTGGTAATTAGACACCAAACTGTTCTCAAAATTTGTGTAGCCAGCTGATCAGAGTGATTTAGGAATTAATACATTTGCATAATTCTGTTAATCTGTGCTAAAATCTCCAGGTATAATTAATGGCATAAAGACAATTACATCAACATGATACATTGTAAAGTCCACAGCTGGTCAGAGTGTCTATCTAGGCCTTCAATAGACAAACCCAAGAGAATGGACCAAGGGCATTATGAGATGGGTGAGTATAGAACCTGAGAGGAGAGTAGCCAGTATTTGAAGATTCTGATGCAGCTCCTCCAAATAGGGATGAAGGAATCCTCCCCACAGCACCTCCAACAGGCAGAATCAGTCATGCCATAGATTCGCTGTAGGCATGTAAGGACCAGGTTCTAGCAACAATATACATGTTTACTTGTACTGGGATGGATAGGTAAAAAGCCTTACTCTACTCTACTCCCAATGATTCTCTGTTGGGGTTCCCCTAGGTTTATGTTCTTGGTAATTTCCTCAGCATTTACCATAAGACCTCTTCATGTGGCATTCACCATACAAATGTGTAGTGGTTTTCCTCTGGCCCTTTCAATAACAATTTTATGTTATATTTATATGTTAATTGAAACCACTATGTTTTAATTACTCTGGAATGATTGTTATACTATCTACCCATTGACCTTTTAAATAAGAAACTAAACAAATAAGTAGTTTTCAAGCATCCTAGACTACAAATCTCTATATCATAATGCCCTTGGCCCATCCTCCTGGGTTTGGCTGTTGAAGGCCTAGATAGACATTCTGATCAGCTGGCTATGCAAATTTTGAGAACAGCCTGATGCCTAATTACCAATTACTGGAAAGACCCGAACCCACCTTCTTCCACACAGTTATTAAACAAGGTCAGGTAACAAGCATCAATACAGAGGATGTCCGCTTATTTGAATAGCAAATCTCACGTCGTCCCTGTAACCCTGGATCTCCTTCAACTTTTCTGCACTTGCAAGCACCCATGCCTCTTCACTTTATTAAGCCGGCAGCACACTATACACTTAATGGGCTGATAATCGGCTGTTCTAGTAATGCTGCCTACCGATAATAGCATTGCGGTAGATCCAGAACAACGTACGCGAGTGAATTTCCGCTAGCCGCTAGTGTAAAAGTGCTCATTATTACTTACTGCGCATGCGCGTGGCAGATGTTATACCACGTAAGTCATAGTGTAAGGGGCAGTCACGTATCAGTAGCGTATCAATTACAAAGAGGCGTGCCAGCCATACGCCACCCGTATTTATGCTTCAAAGGCGGGGTGAGGCATTTAAATCATACAGTGTGAGCGTGCTTAGCTGCGTGACTATGTGAGGGCTTTACGTACGAGAGCGTTTACGCCGTGAAAAGTTAAGGTAGGTCTGGAAAGCGCAAGGCGGCCAAAGTACATACATAGGAGGGGTGTGTCTAGGGGAGTGCAAAGAGGGTACGCAAACGTAAGTACGCAGCATAGTAAAAGCGTAGCTCTGGATCAGGCCCATTGGGCCGGATCCAGAACTACGTCTGTCTTCCATAGACGGTTGTAGTTCAATAAGCAGTAGCTACTGCGCATGCGTAGTAGCTATTGTACGTAATCTGCGTATCGTTTCGATAAAAGACCGCATATACGCAATCTACATATTGAAACGATACGCAGATTACGTACAATAGCTACTACGCATGCGCAGTAGCTACTGTTTATTGAACTACGTCTGTCTATGGAAGACGGACGTAGTTTTGGATCCGGCCCATTGTTTGATTTGATTGCTGCTGTCCTGATCCCTTAGGACAGCACATTGTGGTCTGAAGATCTGCTTGAGGTTCTGCGAGTGTACACGATTTCCCAGACTATCAGACTGTTTTGTCAGGAGCCAGGTAAATTCTGCAAAGGTGTACCCGGCTTTACACAACTTATTGGTGGGATCACTAGTAAACAGCTGTAAATTTGTTGATATCTTATTACACATTCATAGTCCATTAACTGGAATTTTTACTGTTCGTGCAAATATAGAACCACCATACTTTTATTCAAGTCATGACAGTTTGTGGAAATGTTATTGAAATTACAACCTGGGAAACAATGGTGTCAGAAAAATAAATGGCTTCCCCTATAAGCAAGATAATGTTTATAGAGACTCAGCCAGTATTTTTCCACACATCAATACATTTGTTTGAACAAGCAATAGGTAAAGACTGAGAAGTCTCTAATCACAGGTATCAAAGATCAACTATGGAAATGATGATGATGAATGTTTATTTGACTATTGTTCTCTTACCCAATTGTAATATTATTTATGACCTATTATATACTGATAAATTACCCAATCAGGGGATATGGGTAAAAGGCAGACCTGATATAACAGATAATTTGCTGTTTTATTTTGCCCTTGTGTAACAATTATACACTATGGCCACTTTGTAATATTTATATACATTTATAGCCTATATACAGCAGGCTTATGTTCCCCTATGAACTTTAATGCATCCCATGTTCTCAATAAATCAGCTTTTTCCATCTATCTGACAATCTGATAGATTGACCCCTGGATATGGATATGACACTATAGCTAATTTAACCAATGTGACATCCATGGTGGTGACGTTCAATGACATACAATGGACTTGATTACTTTGGCATGCCACTTGAAAGTCTGGCTGTGATGTGACATCCTCTTATTTCACTCTCTGCCTTCACATAGCATTTTGAGATCTGTGTGCTTACATCTGTTAGTCTGTATGCAGCTATGCATGGATTTATATGTCTGTTCTGCACACTGTGAAATCCATCTACCCATCTTCTGAAACATAACATGTGACAGCATATAATAGTCACATTGCCCAGGCAGTCTTCCCAGGTTTTTGTTTTAAACTTTACTGCTATTAGACCCTGTCTGACATTCAATTTAGTTTAGGTTTAAGGATTCAAATACTCCTATTGGGAATAGGTTCTATGTTAAATGGCCCCAATTACCTGTTCCCAATAGCAAGTACGTTAGTGTTAGGCTGCAGGACATATTCGTTCCCAATAGCAGGTAGGTTAGTGTTAGGCTGCAGGACATATTCATTCCCAATAGCAGGTAGGTTAGTGTTAGGCTGCAGCCACAGAGAGCCCTGTGTGCTAGGGCAGTGTTCCCCAACCTCAGTCCTCAGGGACCCCCTAACAGTCCATATTTTCTAGGTTTCCTTAAAGAATCACAAGTGATATAATGAGCAGCACCTGTGGAGCTTTTAAAATGTGTCAGTTAGTAATGAACACACCTGTGCTCCAGCAGTGAGACCTGGAAAACATGCACTGTTAGTGGTCCCTGAGGACCGAGGTTGGAGAACACTGTGCTAGGGGGATCTTTCCTTGTTAGTTTATGTGTATATTTTTAAGAAGCTGAGAATAAATATTTTGCAACTGGATGGTTGATACATTGTTTTAAGAAGTGTTGAAGGTGGATATTCTGTTCCTGTGTGTCATTCAAGTCTCCTTTGCGGGAAAACGCTTATTTATTTATTTATTTTTAAGGCACAAAAACCAAAACACACTTCTGTAAGCACCCTCATTACTTAACCTTTGCGTTTATCGTTGGATAATATACTAATGTAGTTTCTACCTTTCTCTGTATGAATATGAAATATTACAATTTGATGGTTGATACACTGTTTGGTATGGAGAGATATTGAAGGTGGATATTCTGATCCTGTGTTCAAGTCTTCTATGTATGGAGATTTACTGCTGAGAAAGGTTCCAGTTTGTTTGACACACAAAAACCAAGATACTCTTCTGTAAGCATACTTACCATTTAACCCTTGAGTTTATCGTTGGGTAATATACTATTGCAGCTTTTCTTCCCCTTTTTATCTTATGCATATGGAAACATTGGAGATAAGGAAACCTTTTATATGAATAGTCACAGGGGATGAAAAGATCGATGTGTGGTAGAGAATCGAGTTATAGTATTAAGGAGTGAATATATGTGAATTAAAGCAATAACACTGTTTGATACACAGAGGTGTATCTACCCCTTGGCCAGGATGGCACCCGCCAGGGGCGCTGCCAAAGGGGGGCGATGCCGCCTTGGCTAAGAGGTAGTATCGCCTACTTGAACCATTTTACCATCCAGCTGCAATTTGACTCTGGAGTCAGACTGCGTCTGGATGCTAAAATGAGGGCCAGTTTTCCTTACCTTTACAGTCTCATCCACTGAGTGGGACTGCGGTTAGCATATGAAGTCCCACGGTGGCCAAGACTAGGAAATGAATTCCTGCGGGACTTCATTTCCCAGTCTCGGCCACCGCGGGACTTCATATGCTAGCCGGAAGTGCCGCTCAGCGGATGAGCCTGTAAGGTAGGAAAACCTGGGGGTCGGGGGGCACATGATGGGATTACTGGGGGGGGGAATGGAGACACATGATGGTCGGCCACCACTGGACTTCATATGCTAGATACACCCCTGTTGATACAGTGAGATATCACACTATTGTGGTTTCTTTCTCCCTCTTTATTTATATGGAATTGTGGAAAGAGAGAGTGCGTATGAAAATATAATGCAAGGAGAGAATCATCCATAATTGATACCCTGAGCATTTCTTTACTAATACGCTGAAAACCCAAGAATCATTCATTGTGAGTAGAATACTTGCAAATTTCATTTTATATATATCCAAACATTCTACAGAAGGGTCAGACCCCTCCTCTCTTCCCTTCTTCTTTTGCATGTTCTTTTGAGGAATAAAGGGAGGAGTGAATAAGGGGAACACAACATAAATAGATAATTTTTAAGGACTTTATTATACAAGAAAAGAACTCATAATCTATTCCTTTTGTAAGGTTTTACTGCTGTAAGTGGTAGGTTATGGTTAGGCTGTAGGACAGCGAGGGTTAAGGTTAGACTACAGGACAGGGTGGGTTAAGGATAGAGTAAGGGTTAGGGGTTAGTTGATTTACCTCTCATTGTAGGAATCTTTGAAGATCCTCCGGGAGTTGTATCCACACTGTTTTATGTGTAGGTGTGTGATTTGTCGCAAATCAGCTGATCGGACCAACAAACCAGACTCCTCAGCAGGGTGACTGTTTCATATAAGTTACCGTTTACTGCACATCACTTTTTTGCCATTACATTATAAGTTATGAGCTGTGACTTTATAGCAATCATATTAGTTTGCCCTCCAGAGAGTTGTTGCTTTTAAAAATATTAAGAATGCTTTAAAAGTTCCTTAACTTAAGAATTTAACTATATGCCTATATTTCCATTTCTATGTACCAAAAAATAATTCAGCAAATCATAGCCATAGTAAACTATTTTAAAGCACATAAATAAGAAGTTGAAAGAAATGCACTGTGGGAATCAGTTAAAGTAAAAGTAAAGTTACTACAAGTGAATGTAGTTCTATTAATTAGGTACCAACTTCATTTTCTACAATTACAATGATACTTTGACTATTATAACTATGTAACTTTTAGCTTCATCTCTCACAGCCCATCCCCTGTGTATTAAAGGGCTTGGACAGTCATTGTGTTATAGCTATCTGGTCATGTGGTTTTTGTCCTGGGTGCAGTCAGAATTGTGACATTTGCCATGTGAAAAACAGTACAGAGATCATAATTCTTTTTCCTTTTGTAATTATTTGTTTTATTTATAATTTAGTGGGTATAGCTACCATGATGAGGGAAGTCACATGGCAGCTGCACCCCTACACCCATGGTGGATATGCTATTTCAAAGACCCATAGTTATGCTCCATGGAGATATCTTCTACATATGTGTTATGGCCAGTAGAGGGGACAGGTAGCTCAGGGTACACTACATAATCGGTGGTTCTAAAGCTGTTTGTGGTCCCATTTTTTAAAGATGTATTTGTCTTTCAATTTATGTTCTCAAAATATGCTAACTTTGTTAATTACCCTTCTACATTTAGCTTTTGCTTACTTTATTGTTTCGATCTTAATTTTTTCAAAATGAATGTTTGGTCTCTTTTAGTTTAAACTTTCATTTTAAATGATGTCCTACTGGTGTTTTACCTGCAGTTTCTAACAGAGCCGTCTTAACAGAATTGTAGGCCCTGGGCAAAGCAATGCACAGGGGCCCCTACCCACCCATTCACAGGAATAAAAATGTCCCCAAATATTCCCAAATCATGTTACTCCAGCCAACCATCATGTCTCTCTAGCTCCCAGTATCCTTATGTGTCTCCAGGCCCCCAGTATTCACAAATCATGTCACTCCAGCCCCCCCTCACGTGTCTCCAGACCCCCAGTTCACCATCATGTCTCTCCAGCCCACCACCATGTGTCTCCAGTGCCCCAAATCTCCATTATGTATTTCCAACCCCCAGTATTGCACAACATATCTCTCCAGCTCCCCAATTCCATAGCATGTCTCTCCAGATCCCCATTATGTCTTTCCAGACCCCAGTATTCCACAGCATGTCCTTCCA
>WWET01002623.1:196693-211359 GCA_011038615.1 Limnodynastes dumerilii | reverse complement strand
CGTGGTTTCACCCCCCCCCCCCCCCACTCACCAAACTCTGAATGTGAAGAACCAACCTTGAACATGAGCCACAGATTTTGAACCTTCAACTCTTTTCTGGTTCATGTAGAACTTCATGAAAATGTACTAGGTCCATACTTGTTGAAAAGTACTGTCACAAACCACATCAGGGGTCATCTGTCTGCTTCCCTTTCTGTCCATTACCATGCTTCCAGGACTATTCCATGGGCCCTGCCATCTTAGAATAATCACATGACTTGTTCCGGCCAGTCAGACTCCAGCTCTAGGAATCACATGATCAGGCTATTCAATCCTGGTTATGAGCCTTCTATTTAAACCCAGAGCACTGTATCCACAGTGCAAGAACAACTTGGTCATGCAAGGTGCCTGGTTCCTGTTTACTTGGGAGATCTCTGTCTACAGTCTTCAGCTTGCAGCTATCAGCCTGCTTCTCAGCCTGCAGTAATCAGCCTGATTATCCCAGTCAGTAGTAAACAGTCTGCTGTTTGTCATTCCTGTTCCAGTTCATGTCTCCTGGTCCAGTTCAGGTAAAGTCAAGTCCTCTTCCGGTTCATGTCCATTCCTGTTCCAGTCCAGGTCAAGCCAAGTCCAGACCAGGTCAAGTAAAGTTCAATCTGGTCCTGGTCCAGTCCAGGTCAAGTAAAGTCCTGTTCCAGTTCATGTCTATTCCAGACCAGTTCAGGTCAAGTCAAGTCCAGTTCAGTCCTTGTCTAGTCCAGGTCAAGTCAAGTTTAGTCCAGTCAAGCTTGTTTAGTCCAGTCCAGCCAATATAAAAATTTATTAAAATTTACAAATTCCAATATAAAAATCCAATGAATACGAACAAATATTGCATCCAACCATAAGACTCTGCTGCAGCTTAAGGCACAGTATTCCAGTGCCCCGGAGATGTTATACACTTGTTACTCGAGCAAGACCAAACAGCATAACATAGACTCAGTAGTCCACTTGTCTCCATTCCTACTCGTTTTGTATAATTACTTCGTCAGAGGGTGTCAGAGGTGTCTATCTTCTCTGTGAACCTTATCCAATCATTGGAAAACTACTTTAGAAATAAATATTATATGAAAATTACACATTCTTTTATAACATTGTATATTATCAGTCTAAAACATTCTAAAATGGATGATTAGACAACAGATAAAAGAACCAAAGGATAAACAAATAGGATAGTTAGGGACCAATTAGGTAAACGGTACTTTACATTAAGCCAGTTTTCTAAACAGGACAGTGAACTTAAAACTAAATAAACTTTGTTCACTGCATAGCACACTGCACTTATAGAAAGCAGGTAATCTCAAAATCTTAGTTTAAACCAAAGGGGACCATGGTGTTAAGTGTTAAAGCCCAGTAAGTCTCTGTTTGTAAAAAGTTGCTTGAGTCTGTCAACTCCTCTGGGTCCCTTTAGTATCCACTTGATTGCTTTAGTTCTCAGCGAATCTAGGTTTGAATTATGACACTCGGAAAAGTGCAGTGGGAAACTACGATAACAGATTGTTTTTAATATTTCTTAAATGTTCAAATGCCTTGATTTTCAATTAGTGCTTAGGTTGTCCTATGTATTTGGTCCCATAGCCACACTTCAGCATGTATATGACAAAGGTAGTAATATAGTTCAAATTCTTTTATCCATAATATTCTTTCCATCCGAGGTTAAGAAAGATTTTTTCTCTTTATATCAGTTCTTACACATCTTGCAGCTGCCGCAAGGAAAGAAAACCATTAATATAATTAGTACTTTAAGATGAAGGTTATAAGAAGCTTGGAGACACCAATGATTTGAAAGTCCTTGCTCTTTTAAATTTAACATCTGTTTTTTGAGTAATATTGTTGATAGTATTAGGTTCATCTTTATTATTATTTATTTTTATCGTTTATTTATAAGGCGCCACAAGGTGTCCGTAGCACCGTACAAAACACAACAAAATACAGTACAGACATACAGGGTAGGGATGAACAGCATAGTATATATTAAATACAATATGACTATAAAAATATCATAGAAAAACAATAAAGTGAAGCAAGGACAGAACGCAAGGCAAAATGTGAGGTGTCAAACTTGGAAGATCAGTTAGCAGAGGATAGAGCGCAGTGAGAGGTTGAGAGGGAGCCACCAGGTGGGGATTGGGTAAAGGGTAGCCGAGGGGGACAAGAGGGTACAAAGTGAGGAAGAAGTGGTGGAGGAAGGAACAACACTAGGATGGAGGGCCCTGCTCACGCAAGCTAACACACTATGTAGGAGGGAAGAACTTACAGAAGACATAAGGAGAGGGAAGGAAGTGGACTGCTGGTGTGAGCGGAGCAGAGTGGGAAGGAAGAGAAGGGATAGCTGAAGGATGCAGTGTGGAAGTTAAGTGGAGGAGGGGTAGGCTAGCCTGAACAGGTGCGTTTTGAGTAAACGCTTGAAGACCTGCAATGTGTGGGAGAGACTGACTGAAGAAGGAAGGTCATTCCAGTGCAGAGATGCAGCACGAGAGAAGTTCTGGATACGGGCGTGAGATGTGGTGATCAGTAAAGAGACAGCGCTGGTTAGCAGAACAGAGAGGGCGGGAAGGGGTGTGCATGTTGATGAGGGAAGAGAGGTAGGGAGCAGTGGATGAGGAGATGGCCTTAAAGGTGAGGGTAAGGAGTTTAAAGAGAGGTTTGAAGCAAACAGGAAGCTAGTGGAGGGTTTGACATAAAGGAGAGGCCGAGGTAGAGTGGCATGAGAGGAAGATGAGCCTGGAAGCAGCATTGAGTATAGATTAAAGGGGGGCAAGAAGGGTGAGCGGGAGACCTATGAGGAGGAGGTTACAGTAGTCGAGGCGTGATATGACTAAAGAGTGGATAAGGGTTTTAGTAGCTTCATTGGTGAGGAAGGGACAGATGCGTGCAGTGTTGTGTAGGTGGAAACAACAAGAATGAGAGAGGGCATGGATGTGTGGTATAAAGGATAGTGAGGAGTCAAGGATGACACCTAGGCAGCGAACGTGAGGGGATGAGGAGACAGAGGTATCACCAATGGTTATCGTGATGGAGGGCGGGGAGGAAATCCTAGGGGGAGGAAATACAATAATTTCCGTTTTGTCCATATTCAGCATGAGGAAGCGTCTGGCCATTCATGTGGATAGGGGGATAGGGATGCAAGGCACTTGGAAATCTTAGAAAAACAGAAAAGGGGGTATAACCTGTGATAAATACTCCCACATAGGACCTCTTTTAGATGCACTCAAATATAATTATAGAGACAAAAAGTACTTAAAAAATTTTAACTTTAATTAAACATGGTTAAAATATAGAAAATGAATGGGCGAACATATAAAGACAAAACAGAAACATATAGTGTGCAGCTATGCTGCTACAACATGAAAACATATAATGGTTGAAAAATAACACATACCACCTGGGGACCACCGAACACTAGCTCCTAAGGGAAGAAATCCCTATAATGGGTTTAGTGGCCGCAAGGACACGCTTCGCACTTTCCAGTGCTTGTATCTTACCCTACTCTGGCTGTAGAGAACATGCGGCGTCCCCCGGCTGGAAAAGACAAGGGGCTGGCAGCTGAAGATTACAAGGTAAAGCTGAAGGTGCACGCAGATTGAAAGATGTTGAACACTGCCAGACCGGACACCCGACGCGCGTTTCGCCCAGAACGAGGCTTTGTCAAGGATGGAGCTATGGTCTCGGGTGCATCATTATAAGGTAAGTATTATCCAATCAGATTAATAGCACCTCGGACTCTGCATAAGAAGAAAGATATAACAGTTAAAAACACAATAATCGCACAGTGGAGCAGATAATCATTAAAAATAAAAACATATACTGAGTCAGAACTATAGAAACGGATTTAAATGACACATTTCAAAACTGCAGTCTAATATTGCTGCCGGAGATAGTCAATCAAGGCAGATCAAAACAGAGACATATACTTCGAGCATCGTGATTTAATATTACTGCCGAAAGTATTCCCTATGGGTAAATTAGGCCAACGATTAACATATCCCTATCAGTCAGTCGAAATTGGTCCAAAGGAAGAAAAAAACCCTTTCCCAGATAAACGAGGGGGCTTTTAACAAAGAAGAGACATTGGGGTCTGAAAGAAAAATCCATACAGTGCCGGAACAAATTGAACACCAACCACTCCATCCGGAATCCTCAGAATCACCCACCTGTGAATCCATGCACACAGTATAATATTCATAATGGCAGGGGAAAATATGCCACATATGCCCCTAAATATGCATCGATAAGTGCACCCCAGTATTATTGCAAACCTGCATATATATGCAATGGAGGTGTGCACATAAAAACATATAGCACCCCCTGCGATAATCTAACATATTGACATTATAATTCACATGGGAAAGATTTAGTTATTATATAGTATATCAAAGGTTCCCTGCATTAAAAATAAAACTCAGACACCTGCTTCCCTTCCCTTGAAATAAGGATAGGAGACAAAATAGAACACTCTTATTGATACTGGGTCAGGAAACATAAGGACATTAAAAATGTTAAGCATGTATGTGGCAGAACTCCGTCATTTATACCCATGAACATCAAATAGTAGCCTCTGCTCTCCATAATACTCCATGTTGCAACTTAATCTACTATGTACAGATGTCTAGTAAAAATTAAATTGTTTATGGCACCCATCATAATTGCATTTGAGCATGTCCTGACACCAGTATCCATAAACCTCACAGGAAGGGAACAAATGACATATTCTCATTGAGGCCCCCAGGAGCAATTACAGATCCCCTCCTCTGCTATCCAATTTTACATCAAGTAAAATTGGATAGCAGAGGAGGGGATCTGGAG
Source organism: Limnodynastes dumerilii (assembly GCA_011038615.1). Classification (NCBI taxonomy): domain Eukaryota; kingdom Metazoa; phylum Chordata; class Amphibia; order Anura; family Limnodynastidae; genus Limnodynastes; species Limnodynastes dumerilii. The sequence continues at coordinate 206,535 of WWET01002623.1, read as the reverse complement.
AAGATCCTCTTGAAAAAGGAAACAATGTGGATCTTCAATTTAAATGTAATTGCTCCTGTGGGCCTAGTTTTTGTGTTGCACTTGGAAATCTTAGACAGAATAGAGGGGTTGAGGTCAGGGGAGGGCATCTCCAATATTCTCCAATGTTAAAAATTTTCCAAATCTCTCCAACTGCATATTTGTTTGGAGTGGGGGTCCCCATGGCGACGGTCTTATTTCTATAGGGTCGTTCACTCACAGCCAGTTCTGAACTGGCTGGGCTATCGATTGCTTATGCCTCCATGAGGTATAACAATCGATCTCCGGAGCACCGAACACGGTGTTCCGAAATGTAAGCATCCACCCTCTAACCCTAAGACCCCCCACAGCCTAACCCTAAATCCCCCCCATAGCCTAACCCTAAGTATCCCCCACAGCCTTACCCTAAATATCCCCCACAGCCTAACCCTAAGCATCCCCCACAGCCTAACCCTAAGTATCCCCCACAGCCTAACCCTAAGTCTTCCTCGTAGCATAAGCCTAAGTCTCCCATCCCGCAGCCTAAACCTATGTCCCCGGCAGCGGCACTTCAGAAATTTAATTGGTGAGTATGCAAAACGCATACTTACCCATTCATAAAAATGTTTTTTCAAAAGGGTCTCATTCAAAACAGGCACATCCGAAAACCAACTTTCGGCTGTCCCTACTTCGCATTGAGAGCCATCGCACTGGGGACTCGCAACAGTAGCAGGACGGAATTCTGGAACCAGAGGTTCCAGATCCATCCTGGTAAGTATTCTGATGGTTGGTCAGGTCAGACCTGGGAATGAAAGTGCGGATGGGGGCAGGGATGTAAATTGTACAGTAAGGGCTGGCTTTAAATTTCCCCACTTCCACAAGTAAAATGTTAAGATAGGGTCCTCAGAGCATATCTCAATATGATCTATGGGAGTGAACTCCCCTTGCCTGTACAGAGCCGCCACTGTGGTTGGAGCTCCGAGCACAGTGGTAGCGCAAGTCTGGATTCGGTCCAATGTGCTGTTATTCAATTATTAATAAAATAATAATAATAGTCAGTAGTATAGAATATACAGTGAGTTTTAAAACATGTTTTATTCCTTAGTGAAATAGTTTAGTAATTGTTAGGTGTGTAGGGCTGTGTTTTAACTATAAATAGGGGCTGTTAGTCATTGTTGGTCACTTACATCAGTCTTGAGCTGGGGAATAAATGGGTGCTGCTACAGTCACTAAAATTCTCACTTGCCTATCTAGCACAGAGCATGCAGATATGAACGCAGGTGACAATGTCAATTCATGTCTGCTTTTCGTGCCACCCCTGTTGTGCACATGCGCAGTTCTAAAAATTGTTTCCCATAAACCCAAAAAAAGGGGGAAGCACAACACTTGATCAGGTCCATAGAAATAAAACACATAGGGGTAGATCCAGGCCTAAGTTGATGTTACGTTCGTTGGCATAGCGTATTTACGCTGTCGTAAGTACTGTGCACTCCCCTGGTCACTCCCCTCGCTTGTACGTACTTTACTCGATTTACATTTGCCAAACCCTACCTTAATTTTTCCAAGCATAAGTACGGACGTACATAATGGATTCACGTACGTAACGACCTAACCCGGCCCATACTGTATGGTTTAAATGCCTTCCTCCACCTACAAAGCATATTTCCAGGTGTCGAATGGAAGACACGGCCTTTTGTTCTTTTTACGCTGAAGTTACGTATGATCAGAGTTATGTTGCGTAACCTCTGTCGAACGCATGCGCAGTACATACAAACTGCCGATTTTACGTTAGTTGCTAGCATAAAAACGCTAGCGTACGTAGCTCAGGATCTGGCCCATAGCTTGTATTCGTGCTGCAATAAATGACTGATAAATTAAATTCATGCAAAATGAGATTTAAAACTAAACTATAATATATGAGCATCATTTTACTGTATACTTATTTTGCAGAAAGCATTTGTGTCTTATCATACACAATCATACTGATGGAAATAGCTTAACCTGATTGAGCTTACAAGGCTGCTTATTAAATATGTATGTGCAGTGCATATGCTGCCAGGAGAAATTAGTGTATTATGTATGACCCTTTTTGTCTTTTTAAGGGAAGACAATTTATCACTAGATCTTTATCATGGTTAAAGGGTCAACTAATGAGGCAAAAGTCACATGAATAAACCCTACAGGTTAACCATATATTAGCCAAAGTGCTTAGTGTTTCTATTTATTTTTTATTTCTCTTTTAAGTCTGGGTGGCAGAAATATGAACAAATTATTGCTATTACTTAGCAATGATTAAGGATTTTTGGTTTGTCTAGAATATAATGCTCAAATATTAAAAAAAGGTATGATAAATAAAACGTTTACATATTTTGCATTATAACAATATCATATAAAGGGATTCTAGCTACTAACTACTAACTTATCTTCAGTTATTATAGCTTAAATTTGTGGTCAGACTGGGAATTTAGAAGTGGAACAGTGGCTACCTAGGCCACCAGAAGTTTTAAGGATTTGTAAATCAATTTAAGATTTTCACTAAAATATAGCATAACATGCAAAATACTAAGCAATGTAACAATATTGCTCTTCTTTATCTCTCAATACCCTAACACAATACCGTGACCACTTATATCAATGCTGACACTATTGCCACTTAAGGGCAATACCTAATTAGAGCATAACAACAACACGACACAATATCCCCAGCAGATTTATTACAGCAATGACTCCAAATTTCACCCCCACAATTTACAACATTTCTCCTACACACACTACACACACACACACACACACAACTTCATCCCTCACCATCCCTCTAACCAATTATCCTATAAATCCAGTCACTAAATTGGCACCGGGTAGAATGTGGATTGCGGGAGCCAGAGAGTTGAATGTTGAGTTTTGTTTGGTGATGTAGTGTAATCTCCAAGCAGTCTTACCTGCTGCATTGGAATATCCTGTGTTTAAGATCAATACCTCTTTTTCAAGGCTCAGAAACAAAGTTCTCTCCATCAGGAGAAGCCCTTGGATCGGTCAGTCTTGTGTGCTTACTTTATTAAGCAATATATCTGAAGGAATGAGGATTACCAAAGCCATTAGATTAGTGGACTTCTACAGTTTGGACCCTATGAATTTAGTGACTTGTTTGGATATTTATTTTGTGTGTTGTTAGAAATCCTCACTGTTTTTACTACTGTTGTACTTTGATGTATAATAAAGATAGTATTTTTCTCTATTGCACATGTTACAGGAATACTCCCTGCAGACAACTCCACCACACACACACATAATACAGCAATACTACCAGTAGACACTCACCCTTATGCACACACAAATTACAGGTATATCCCCTGCAGACAGACCCTATACACACACATACTACAGTAATACATGTACAACGTATGGAATGTATACTTCCCAAGTCACAGGTCATAAAGGGAATAAGGCTTACAATATGGGCAGAGCTTATGCAGAGAAAAAGGTACGCTATACCATATTGTTGCAGGTCTGGCTTATAGGGCACTTGGAGATAAACAGTATTTTTCATTAATTTGGAGCTGTATAAAATATATATGAAATCTCCTTTCCCACAGAATCTGTCTCAGATTACACAGACAGATTAGAAGACACTATGGACTTCATGTAAAGTTTGAGACAATTTATGTTGGGTGTTATTAACAAGTGATATTGAACTGACAAGGTGCCAAGCTCTATAGAGGTAGATTATTTTCAATTAAAATATCAGAAAACAGTTGGATCATATGCATCAGGTAACTAGACTAACTAGACACAAAATGCCACTGAGAGGAATAGTGCTAATTACTGCAGCACTCCTAACATCTGTAAGGTGATCCATACTCCCAAGTAGACACAAACACATCCAAAAAATAAATGCTTTGAAAAAGAAACCCCATGGCTCCGAAATGCATCAGCAGTTGGGCCTGCATTCCCCCATGCTTAGAGAAGGATCCTCAGTTACCGGTTCGACCGACTCCTTCCATCCGCTGCCTGGGAGTAGAAGTCAGAGAACCGCACTTACCATCTGGTTTTTTTATTCCTCGCAAGAAATATTTTTACCTAACAATGGATGTTTTTAACCTTAGGATGTATGTCCATTAGCACCTGTTTATGTGTTTATTTTATTCTCTTAATTATTATAAATAAAATCTTTCATTATCATTGTTTATACCATCGTATATACAATAACACATTGGTGGGTTAGTTAATAGCGCATTCTACATATCATTATTTTTTTTTAGAATATGCAGATATTTTGCTGAAAGAAATTAGAAAATCTGAGTCTGGATAATTTTATTAAGAAATACTGAAATGAACAATTCTTATGTATTGGATGTTGTTCTCTGCTTATATCATGGGGATAGTTAAAAGGATCTTCTATTGGTACAGAGGATGACCTTTTGCATGGAAGTAGAAAAATTCTATAAAATCAGGAAAAAATATAATTTCTTTTCTAAATGCCCCAATATCATAAGGAAAAAGGAAAATATATAATTTCTGTTCTAAACACCACATTACAAATATACATACTAAAAATATTTGAGGAGTTTGGGAATTCCCCTTGGGAGTCCTGAATTAACCATCAAGTCATTATAACAAACTGCCAAATTGTTTAGTAAATGAGATCATACGTCTTTACATTTTTAATTTTTTTGACATTTTGGTTAAAGTGGCATAATTATTTGTACTCTTTTCTTTCTGGTTATATGTATTTTTAGGTTGTTTTCGTATAAGTTTGATGTTATGTTTAGATGCTTATTAAGGGGTGATTTTTTCATTCCTTTGGTGGGTTGTTGTAAAATCCATGGTTGAATTGATGTAAGACTGTATTCACAAATTGTCGTAATCACTTCTGTCATCCTACTTCAGTTGGAGTACAAAAATATGTAAAGACAATTTGTATCATTTATTCTTTATTGTATGCCATTTAACAATCTGCTGATTGCACTTACAACAATGTCTCATTAGTATGGTGTGTTTTATCTTTGTGCTATTGATTTTGTTTGAACATTATGAGAACATGCCTTATCTGTACTCCAATCACACTTACACCCCTCCTTCTGTTCCACATAAATTCACCAAGACACAAATAGCATATTATAAATTGGAAAGTACATGAGGAAGACAAATATTTGAGGCCATTTGCAATCATGTTTGCAATCATGACATTATAACATGGGACCAGGTACAGACTTATGAAAAGGTGATGTTTTCCAATCGCTCCAGAAAATGGTCCGGATCCAGAACTACGTCCGTCTTCCATAGACGGACGTAATTCAATAAACAATAGCTACTGTGCATGCGTAGTAGCTATTGTACGTAATCTGCGTATCGTTTCGATACGTAGATTGCGTATATGCAGTCTTTTAGACAGGTAAAGACGCCAGCCAGCAGCGTAGGATCAGCTTAAAAGCCTCAACCATCAGTGGCTTCAGTGAAGACCAGGCCCCAATTAGACTCTGTGCCCTTATGTGTGGTTAAACCGGGTAACGTAACAAGAGTGTACAATTCATATTCAATAAATAAATTCAATATCCAATCAATCAATCAATCAATCAATCAATCAATATTTCATTGATGTGCCTATTTAAGTCAATTTTTCTGGCCTACAGTGGTAAAAAAAATAGAACTGCATCTGAAGCACCCACTCACCAATATCAGACTTTGAATTCCTTGTGAGGATGCTATTGTACACTCAAACTCTATTTCAAAGTTGTATAACTATGTTCATTTTTTGTGCCATGCACAGTTGTCTTCCCATAAATGTATGTGTATCTATATTGCGAAAATGAGCTGGGACTTTTATTTATAACAGCAAAATGAAGGTAGAGAAACAATAATGTAGAATCAGCCCAATAAAACTTAAACACCCTATTTCCTTGAATTTTGTTCACAGGGTGATGGGTCGGTTATTGCACTTTACCATAGCAAATAGAATCCCAGCAGAATAAATTACCACCTGCTTCATAAATTTATATATCAACCATAAAAGATAAAACCTCAACTCTTCCCTGACATTTGCGCATCAGTTATGGACTTGGTCCGTGATCTCCTTATGGATATTGCTATCATCTTTTGGATATAATGTTGGACTAGATTATATGTAGGTAGGTTGTTGGTGACTTCATAGCCTCTTTAACACAGTCAACTTTTAAGCAATGATTTTTAATGTCCATAGATAACAGAAAAGGCATAGTTGCTCAGACAATAGCCACATAAAGGTCCTTGGCAGAACATTAAATGACCAAATGGCTAGAATAAGGCAATGACTGCCTTTTAATAAAATATCTTTATATTCTTTTAAAGCTCTATGACGCTTTGCCAGATATCAGCTATACCTATGCTGATGAAGCAAGTTAGGACTTGTATTGTAGTTTCACAACACCAGGAGTGCCACAGGTTGACCAAGCTCTAATTTACAGTATAAGAATGCTGTTTTAGAAACTAACTGGTCTGACCTTTTGCCATTTTCAATGTGTTTGTGTGTTGTAACAAGAAAAGTATAGCCATTGTTCAGGGAACATATTGTACTGTATGTGTTCTATTGTTTAATTAGATGCAGAACATCCATCAACTTTGGAAGAGTATGCAGAAAGGGTGGCTCATGAAAACAGGCTACAGTTAGCAATAATACACTAGAGTGATTATCATTACCAGTATGGGGTGACCCCAAGAGAAAGGTCCTGATATTAGTGGCACACACCTCTCCTGGGACCGGATCCAGACCCCCGCGTGCTTTCCGTGCGCGCGGATTAGTGGCACACACCTCTCCTGATGGGGCAAAAAATCCTAACTGAAGGAGAAGTGGCTTCAAAGATTGACAGGAGGTCATAGCAGCTGATTGACTGCATGGGCCTCCTGTCAATCTCTGCACTGACTGACTAAATGGGCTCCCTGTAAATTTTGGCAGGAGGCCCATGCAGCTAGCTAGCTAATTCGCTAGCTGTAGAAACTTCAGTCAGTAGCCTGTGGCATCTCCACCTCCTGGCTGGAGTTTTCCAGTTTCCATAATTCTAATTGATATTCTAATTGATACTAACTGATATTACTCAGCCCAAGTCTAAATAACAGAGTGATAGTAAAGCTGGTCAGAATCTGTTTTCAGAAAGCAATTCAAAGATGTATTCCTGCATGCAAAGAATACAATTACCTTGACTTCCCCCGAAAACATGGTTTTGCCCAGGAGTAACTTTAAGTTCTTATTTTAAGAAGATTCTTAAGTGTGAATCAGGTCCAATATCGGCAACTTGTGTTGTAGAGCCAAATTATAAAATTATCCGACCCTAGCATTTTTGGACCGATTATTGGGTGTTTTAGGAATGACTACTAACAGTTATCAATGAGATAAAGATTGTCCAGTTAACCTGTCTCACCTTTTTCCTGTAACTCCATGGCCTTCCCTTGAGGTATTTCTAGAAAGGATACATAAAAACAGAATCAATGTTTTAAAAAATAAACAATAATATATTTTTGTTATTCTTGCTCTGTAAGCACCATTAACATATATTTATGAGATAATGAATTCAAACATAAATATATGTAAAGAATATAAGGATTTATAAACTCATTCTTTTGAACATAACTGAGCAGTATTTTCTTTTTTCTGTTCTGTTTTCTATACAGTAACCAATCATATTGCTAGATTAGTGAGCTACTGTGTTAGATAATGTCTTGAATTATGTTTGCTTTACAACAATTTATAAGCCATGGGAGAATATTTTATTTATTTAGGAGATAAGAAACATAAATACAAACAACTATACAACAATTTACAATGAAAACTTATTTTATTTCCTCCAGCTATTTGTCAAGATAGAATAAAAGAAATTGCATCAATAATATAAAGTAATGTTGTACACATGGTAGAAACTGTTGAAAGATTGCTTGACATCTCATCTATCTGGATTTTAAATCCCAAAGGACACAGAGGAATAATATTCAGCATCTAGTTTTCAAAGGCCTTTCATTTCCAGGCTGCATTGTTACTGGTCAACCTGAATAGAAAAATAAAAATAGAAAAAATTGAAATATGTATATAAGAGCTCCTCAGTTATATGCAGTTCTTCTACTAAGAGAAAATATTTCTTAGCTCAAAAAATTCCTTCAAATGCTAGCATGCTTTAACTTTGCAATAAAGCATATAGATTTATTATTTTATCTTATTGTCCATAATAAATAAATGCAAATTGCAAAACATGCAAGGTCCAACATTTGTGTGAGGTGAAAGTGAATCATCAGCATTAAAACAACAGACTTCACATCATATGCCAAAAAGCAAATGATACGACTTATCTTGAATGTTTTAGACATCGGTGGATCTAATCCAGAATAAAATGTACACCTAATGGGATGGTGTATCTGTGAACATTCACACTGCCCATGCACAGAGGTGTATCTACCCCACGGCCAGGATGGCAACCCCCAGGGGCGCCAGCCAAAAGGGCTCGCTGCCTGGCGATGACACCCATGGCTAAGAGTTAGTGTCGCCTAGTGCAGCACTGGTCTGTAGTCAAACTGCGGGTGGATGCTTTTAAAATGAGGTCACTGTGGGACTTCATGTCCCTCGCAAGTCTCGGCCACCGCGGGACTTCAATTCTAACCGCAGTCCTGCTCGGAGGATTCAGGTAAGGTAAGAAAACCTGGGGGTGGCTGGAGCTTGGAAGCACATGATTGGAGTACTGGGGGAGGCTGGATGCACATGATGGGAGCACTGGGAGAGGCTGGAGGCACATGATGGGAGTACTGAGAGTAAATGGATAATGGGGGGGTGCAAGTCCCTTACTTTGCCAGAGGTGCTGGACCCATAGATACTGCCCTTGCAACTGTGACAATTGAAGATATTCCTATTTGAACACTATCTTCTCTTATTGATGGCTACCCCTAACAATAATAAAAACTGTCCACACAAGGATCAGTTTGAAATCCATGATTTACAATACTAAGTTTCTTACTTGACTTGTTCCACTGAAATTACTTCTCGTTTTTTTTTTAATATAACTACCTTTTTTAATGTGCCATATTACCATTGTTATACCAATAAGTGGACATCTTAAGCATATGACAACCTTTTATATATCAAATAATTATTTTTTATAATCTGCATTATTTATTTTTATTTTTTATCATTGCTTGAATCTCTTCTATTTAAATTTTTAACAAATGTAATATTAGGTTAGAGAGTAATAGAGTTAGAGTAAAATCAGTTTTACAGATATTTCATTATGCACCATATAAATAAAGGATTTCTACACCGTCATCGGTCCATTGTGAAATGTAGCACAATGGACCAAGAACACATGAGAAAGATTTGTATATTTTCTATAGCAGGCATAGCCCACCTTTGCCACTCCAGGTGTTGTGAAACTACAACTCCCAGCATGTGCAATAGCATAGAAAAAGCTGATGCCTTGCTGAACATAATAAGACTTGTAGTTTCAAAAAATATATTCATAGTATTAAGGCATTTTTCATTACGACTTTCTGTATTGTTTAATAGGTCCTTTGGTAAAGATGTGTCTCACACTCTTAAATGATCTTAGGAAGTTCTAGATAAAAAACAGCTATTTCTATTAACAATAATATACAATCTTTTTTTTTTACAATTCGATTTAGTTGAGGTATTTATAGAGTGTAAAAGCTTAATACCCAGCTGTGAGTCAATTATAATACTACTAAATGCATCACTGCTTGTGTGTGGTCCATATCTGGTGTATGTATCTGTAAACTGGATTAAACTGACTGCTGTCTAAGAGATCAGCCAGCTGTTCTAATGTTAGAAAAGACACTCTTTTTGTGCCTTTTACTGATCTGATATATATATATATATA
>WWET01002623.1:169604-182560 GCA_011038615.1 Limnodynastes dumerilii | reverse complement strand
GGGGGAATTGTATAGGAAGGAGTGCAATGAGGAGGCCAATGAGGAGATAGACAGACGTTTTCTAAGAAAATGCCAAGCATTCAAAATAGGAGCGATAGTGGGGTGAGAAATCCCAGGAGATGGAGTAATAGTGGTAGGTAATCCTAGGCTGTGACTCTAAAGTACTACCCATTGCTTATTGTTGGGGCTCATAGTCCACTACAATATACTGTTCAATATTGTAGCTAAATAGAAAGTGCAAACATTCGGGAGCTGTAGTCTTCTGCCTTAGGCTTACATAAATTTTAACCTGGGTTAATCACCTTTGAACCATTAGCTAGAGATTCAAATTGGAAAATTGCAGTAACTAGAGGATTTTGGGCAAAGAGTTAATTTTAAGAATACTGATATGCCCCATCCAGGAGAATGTGCCACCTGACTGGAAATGTTAGTGATCCAGACCCCACATGGGTGTTAACCCTTTTTCAGAGGCGGAACCAAACACAAAAATATGCATTGGGTCCTCCAACCTATTTTTCTTTTCCCCCACAGCCCAGCTTTGTTTGTGTCAGATCAGCCCCTATATAAAATCATATCACAAAATGTTGTCCCATAAAAGTTATGTCCTGTAGGATGGAAAGCTATAAAGGTCACACATTTGTGCAAATGTTTTCAAAAATCCCACAGGAGGCCAAAAATCAAGTAATCTTGCAGAGACATAAGTATGCTCTTCTACCGAGCATACAAAACCCCTGTTAATGTACCCTATTCAACTCTACCTCCCATTCCAGCTCTTATATACAGTAAATACTTATGTCCTACAAATTGAATTTCCATTACTGTACATTAAAGGATAAATAGTTATATATGTGCACCTAGATTTTTTATTTATTCTTAATTTATGTATTTTGAATACAAAAAACTGTACAAACATTGTAAAAACAAAAGGGTACAGCTGGGTCACAAGGTATACGAACATTTGCACTGTATGGCTATAGTGTTCAGCTTAAAAAGTGTGTATGTATTACAAGAGGCATGGGTATTTAGATGACCTTATATACATAGGACCTGATCCAGAACTACGCCTTGGAGCGAATTTACGCGTGGCAGAGACGTAAATTCGCTGTTTTGTACGCACTGCGCATGCGCACCATGGAAAATACGCACATTAACGTAGCGTAATTGTGAACATATGGGCCATTCACGTATGTGTCACGTAAATACTTACGTGTGGGCGTGCCGATTTTATGTTAGTCCAAATTATGTGTGAAATACGTGAAGTAGGTAGGGGCTTGTATTTAAAGTGTACAGTATGGGCGTGCTTAGCTGCGTAAATTCATTCAGCCCATATGTACGTGTGCGTATGACTGCGGTTACGTTGGAAAAAGTTAAGGTAGGGTTTGGAAAGTGTATCAAGACAAAATACGTCCGTGCAAGGGGTGTGCCGAGGGGAGTGTAGCGAATTTACGTTCACGAAAATACGCTTCACGAATAAACGTACGGCAAACATAGTTCTGGATCTACCCCATAGTGACAATTAAATAAAGATTATTGATCTGGCTATAAATCAAACTGTTTCCGTTGGGATGTAGGGAGAGAGGTAGTTAAGATATGTAAGTGTAGTTTTGAAATCCAACCACCATACAGATCTGGACAACAGCGTTGTTTCTCCCCTCTCTGTTGTCCAGATCTTCTAAATGGGCTTGCATTTTTCTTAAATCTGTTGCATGAGCAGCCACTGTTGAACGAAGGAACTGTATGTCTCCTCCCTGAACTTTCAACTTGGGCCACTCTCTAGGTCACCAGGATGACCTCCACAGAAAGGGCTGCTGTCTGTAGTAAATTCTATCCAGGAGCCGGGATTCAAGATCTTGAATATCCTGCTTCATGGAAATGGAGTCCTGCTTGCGCATGATAACGCTGAAGTCATGAGTAGGTGTCTGACCGTGGCCTGGAGAGGATAGTGGAGTATTCGCTATTTCTACAATGAGATCAGAGGGAGTAGGAGGGTCCGTAACAGAAGTAGGTGAGCTTGTAACCCTTAGATAGTAAAGAAAGTCAGATTTGGGCGTAGAAGGTCTAGGCAGTACCGACACTTTTGCTTGAGCTTTTTTTCTCATCCTAGAGCAGTAGTGTTGAGTGAGGTGATAGTAGGTATGGTTTCTCAATACATGTGAGCAGTTGGCAGAGCAAAACAGGCTGAACCTTCCACAGTGTGTGTGGGGGAGGGGGTGACATGAAGTCATCACATCACAGCACTCTACCACAAAAGGGTGGTTATGGATAGTCTTGGTAGTGTTAAGGGTAGCATATAATTGATCCTATAGTCTGCAGTACTCATCAGTAAATCAGCTTGTGAGTCCACACTTGTTACGGTATTCTATGGAAGCACTATGCTCAGTGGCAATCATGACTTCAAAAAGAGAGCTTAGCTGATGAAAAGTGTGGCAATCATGGGAGCCAATGACCACATGTGGCCAACTCTAAAAATACAACAATTTTACCTAAGATAGCCAGATAGAGTGGTAATAAAAAGAAAAAAGGAAAGTTTCACCTATGGATCCGGTCCAGGAGCAGAAGGTGTTACTTGCTTTTCTGAAACTGGTCCTTGATGCTTTGTTCCATTTTCACTTTGTGAATCATTCCCTGCAAGCCAGTGCACCTTGCATGGCTTGCACATGTATGATTGCTAGCAGCTGCTTCTAATAGTGGCTGCGTCCTTCCTCCCTCTGCTTTTTATGACCTATTGGCTGCTGTGTTACAGACAGATCATTCAGCCAATCATAGGCATTGGAGGGGATCTTCCAGCCAATCTTTGGCTAGCAACCCCTTTATAGTCATAGCAGTGGCATTTATTCACTGCCAGTTATAGCATAAGGTCAGTCCTGCCTCTGACCTACTCTGCCTAGTGCTCTTGCCTTGTGCTTATTAATTTGGATTTCTGAGTGCCCCATGGTCCTGCCTTGTTCTCAGCCTTTCTCTCCCAGTGTTCTCTGGCTCTTCATGCTTGTGTCTCTCCTGCTGTGCCTTGCCCATTCCCGTCCAGTAAGCGTGCATCATCTGCGTGAGTGCGTGAGAGAGTGCCCCTGTACGTACTTTTGGTCTTCTTTCTCTTGGCTGTATTCGGTGTTGTTTGTCAGAGCTAGTCCCTTCTAGCTCTTTCTAGTCCCACTGTCACTCTCTCCTCCTTGCGCCTTTTCTCCTTTGCTTGCTCCTGTTTTGTTTCATCCTTCTTCTCCAGGGTACCATCTCTGGGGCCGCGACCTGCTAGGTGTCCTGCATCCCAGCCTATCCCCACCATCAGGGTCTCTAGTGAAGACCTGCACCCTGGTTGCCTAACCCATAACAGAAGGGGAGACAGGATCCAAGTATAGGAGCCTAACCAGGTTCCAGATAGGGGTCCAGTAGCAAAACACCTGTAGCCACAATCCTCTCCAAGAGAATCCCAAGGTAGGAAGCACAGGTCTTGTAATGGAAGGTTAAGGGCACCACTAGGAGCGTAAAGAAGCTCCAAGACATCCCCTCCAGATTCACCACCGGTTCTTGCCTCAGACCTCTAGTGTAGATCACTAGGCAAGTTATATTAGATTGCGTAGTAATTTATAGAATTATTTAACATACCATTCATACACAAGACTTGTTAACAATGAAACCTATGTTCAGTGTCTGCTATTCACAATAAAATAGTCACATATCCAATTGATAATTTTTAAACTAAAGCATAATATTGAATTACTTGCTTTGAACTATGAACTCTGATGAAATGTGCTAGATTATTGCTTTGGAAGTAAAGTTTGAAGTCAGTGTATAAATCCCCTCTAGGCTGTGTGACTGTTATTCCAATACATAGTCATTTATTTTAAAAGGATTAAAAGTCTGGCAGGGTTTTATCTAAATGCCTTCAAGCAAATACAATGAATCTGGATCATTCTGATTTCATGTTGAACTGCTTCATAAACTATTATGCAAGGGAAAGACTTGCAGTGGGCATATGATCATTTATTCTTTATGAATAAAGATAATAAAGGTTTCTCTCGCTTTATCAATGTAATGGACAAAAACAATTATTCTTAAAAATTTTAATATTCTATATACATTCTTTATATTCTATATATTGTCAAATAATTCACATACTTGTCCATGAAATACTGACATTCCTCTCCCCTCGCTTACACAGAGTTATGCTCCAAGGACCCTTACTTAGTGTTGCTACAGCCAGTAATTATTAGGTGGAAGAGTTTCTACTTCCAGCTTTGTCCCACCCACTATCTGATTAACTATCTGGATCCTATGGATTCTGTCCAGAGGACAATGAGGTAGATCCAGAACTACGTCCGTCTTCCATAGACGGACGTAATTCAATAAACAGTAGCTACTGCGCATGCGTAGTAGCTATTGTACGTAATCTGCGTATCATATCGATACGTAGATTGCATATATGCGGTCTTTTAGACGGACGTAGTTCTGGATCCGGCCCAAGATTTGGAAATAAACGAGGAAAGTTACACCATGACAAAACCATGTTTATTTCATTCTATGCATGCATTTTTTACCCAGGTGTAACTTTCCTCTCTTATTTTCAAACTCTGAATCAGGGCCATACTCCCATATTCTATGTATAGATATTTACGTAAGTGAATATAATACACAGATTACGTACAATAGCTACTACGCATGCGCAGTAGCTACTGTTTATTGAATTAAGTCCGTCTATGGAAGACGGACGTAGTTTTGGATTCGGCCCAATGTTGGTATTACGGTGCCAACACATGTGCTACAGTACCAAAAGTGTCGTTTTTTTTATCTCAGCGATCAGAAACCGACCTCTTTGTATTATTCAGGATTCAATATTATAAACTTCAGTAGAAAGATTTTACCCCCTAACATGCCTCTATTTGTACCATTATACCCAAATGACCTTCTCTCATTAGTTTCATATTAAAAATAAGTCAAAAGAAGAGTACTTCAAGGTTAAAAATAAACCATTTTATTTTTTCATTAATTAACCAAATAAAAACAGTATAAAACAATACAAATGATTTCAAACTATTGACTCATCAGAATCTTCAGACTTAAATATAGATACAATAGTGCTCCTGATGGAAAGAAATACTCTGCTATGATTCAAAGACTGGGTATCAGGTGCAGCGTAAAGTAATTTCACCGACTGTAGTAATAATAGGAATCCTTTTTATGCAATTCACAAATAATTATAAAAGAGTTTCAAATAAGATGCAACGTTTGTGCATGAATTTGAAGGAAGGTATTGCGCTTAAAACACCAGCTGCTATTCCACCTCAACAGAGATCTACCAATATTAGAAAAAAAGGAAAATCTATACAATAGATGTAGTGTGGAAAAAACGCTAGGTGTACTCTTGGGGTGTTGGTAAAGGACTATATGAACAAATGAAAACTTTATGTAGTGTAGTCCAAAAAGCTCCCACGTTGCTCCCCTCCACGGGGAGTATAGTTGTTATAATAGAAAAAAACAATAGGGGATAAAATAAAATAATTTATTAATACAATAATTCCTCTAAAAGATTTCTTCCATGATAAAGTTCCGATATCTGTAAATAAAAACAATCTATACCCCAGTGGAAGAGTCTGTGTGGAGATCTGGAGTTGCAGGAAGCAGAGTTGTAAAAGCAAGTCCCGGGATACCGGCATCTGCAAGCCTCCGTCTTCCTGGGTCAATCTCCTATCTTGGGTGATGCTGTGTACCGCTGCTGAAATCGACGCATTTTGGGTTCCGGTTCGTTCCAATGAAAAAAGAGCCTATTACCAACACCCAGCTCCTCACATTACTCCATGTGCAAGTGAGCTGATCCCCTATTAACCATTGCCTGTCTGAATCCTCCAAATCCTCTTGCATGGGATTTATGAATAAAAATTCATTTCTGTACATTATGTCATTGTATGTGATACATAGGGAAATGTGGAGAACAGCGATATCATCATTTTAAAACAGGCAGGGTTATCACAAACATATTCATATATATATATATCAAATAAAAAAAAAATACATGTATGAATAAATTAGTAAATCAATAAATAAAAAGGAAGATACTAAATTCTATTTTCAAATAAAATCTTACAAATTTATTTAATGACAAATAAGTGACTATCTACAAACATAAAAAGCTCAAAGGGTACATAAAATTAATGATAATTAATAATATCAATGGTCACAATATTAAATTATGGCAAAAAGATTCCAGAGTTAACACAGGATTTTTATTATTTTACTATAGTGGATTATGATCAGAAATAACCCTTACTTAACAAGATGGCTCCTATTTAGTGTTGGGTGTTTTTACCCAACATTAATTATGAATTATCTGGTTAAGTAAGGGATATTTCTGACCATAATCCACTATAGCAAAATAATAAAAATTATAAAAATATATAGAAAATGATCTTACATCACTTAATCGAATCAATAAAATAAATAATTGATTCTACATTCCCATTAACTGGGTATTCTAATAAATTCTTGAAAAGTTAACCCCTTGGTACAGTAGAAAAAAATTGATCAGCCCAGACTATCTCTGTCTACAGGGGTCCAGGTTTTAGTAACAAGGATAATATATTTAAAAAAAAAAAAAAACATATAATACCTAGTGTCTTAAACAAGTATTAATAAATAGTGAAAACCCAACATAAATTAATAAAAAAAATTGTAAAAGGAAATTAATGGATATAAAGTGAACAATATAAATCACACTCTATACTCAGTAAGCTAGTATATTGTAGTGTATACACTTAATAGTATTAATAAAGTGCTCATGTGTAGGACTGGATATAGCCTCAAAAAGAAGATTTAAGTAAAAAATAAATAAATAAATATAGTAGGAAATGGTTATTCATTTTAATTTTAATATTCGTTTTAATATCAAATGTGGAAAAGGTGCAAAAAGTTATAAAGTACAAAATATATTAAATCTCTGGACCTTCTTATATAGAATATCTCTATTAAGGGATAAATATCTGAAGTCATCACTTGTAGTACTTGGTATTTTCGGGGAGGTTGGGGTCTCCCCTCTCGGTACTGGCCAAGCCCAACACTGCTTCGCTTCCAAGATGAGACGGTTTTGGGCATGACCAGGGTGGTTGACCGTGGGTGATATACTTACTTAATCCTCTTAGGTCCATCAAAGTGAAGTGTTAGTACTGATTCATATGCTCAGGTTCTGTGAAAAAATGAATAAAATAGTTATGAATATAAAAAAATGAAACCAAAAAGATATCAAGTAATATAGAATATAACAAAAAATGAATGTGTAGGTGTAAGTATGATAGGTAAAAAGAGATAAGAAGTGATAGAAAAAATAGGTGAACTATAAAAACCATTTTTAAAATTTCTGATTAAGACCATTGGCTTCTAGAGTGTTCATGTTAAAAAATGTTCACATTTCTGATTGGGCTAATAATTTGTTAAAATCAAATCTCCTCCAATGACCCATTATTATTATTATTATTATCGTATTTATAAGGTGCCACAAGGTGTCCGCAGCGCCGTACAAAATAAAACAAAATACAGTACAGGCATACAGGGTTGGGATGGACAGCATAGTACATATTAAATACAATATGAAAATAAAAACATCACAAAAATACGAGCACAAGGCAAAATGTGAGGTGTCAAGCTTGGAAGATCAGGGAGCAAGGGATAGAGCGCAGTGAGAGGTTGAGAGGTTGCCACCAGGTAGGGATGGGTTAAAAGGGTAGCAGAGGGGTACAAGAGGTTACGAAGTGTTGGGGGTGTGTTGGAGGAAAGAACAACACTAGGATGGAGGGCCCTGCTCATAGGCCTTGAATCAAAAGAAAAAAGGCTTTAATTACATATAATAATTGAGAAAGGGCTCCCCGCCCGAAACGCGTAGTGGATCCAGGCTAATCACTTCACCCCTGCTTTCTCCTGCTCCTGTTGGTCACCGTCACCGTGTACACCGCCAGCGCCTCCCGGGTAATAGACGCTGCCTCCGGACTCTCACCAGCAGCCAAGGAGTATATGTAGAGGGAAGTGAACTATATTTATTATTCATCTTTTGTTTTATTTGTTTTAGTGGTCAACCTTGTTTTTTGTATATGTAATTAAAGCCTTTTTTCTTTTGATTCAAGGCCTCTATGGACGGACCTCCTCAATAGTTTAATATAGCTGCGGTCTCCCATAGCCCCCTTATCCCCGCTGCGGGACCCACTTGACATTTGCATTACCCCCTTTGTGGACATTTGTACTTTTGTCATATATTTATTTAGATCTTGCCTCCGTTAAAGGTCTCTTTCCATGTTGTTTTTTTATGCTGCGGTTATCATTTGAACCCGCTCCATAGCTAGTTTGATCCGTATATTGGTTGGTTTGCCTCCATTTTTCCATTACTGTTCCTTGTTTTATGTTAAGTTTCCAGAGTATTATTGATTGCTATATCACCCTCTCTATCAACAAGCTCCTATTTTGCACCTTCTTTCGTTCCCATTTCCCCCGTTATATCCCACAATTTTATTGTGTTATAGGTCCAAGACTAAAAACATATTTTTATTCATTTATTCTTCTCCCCGTTATTTAACGTCCCTTCTTTTAGACACCAGCGCCATTACCTACCCTTTATTTTACTATTTGTACTTTTAGAGTCGGGTCTCTCTTTTTTGTGGTTGGTTTGAGCTGCAGGTTTTAGCGCTTTTTAATGGTCTAACTTATCCTCTTACACTAAGTGGGAGAGAAGAACTTACAGAAGGCAAGGGGGAAGGAAGTGGACTGCTGGTGTGAGCGGAGGAGAGGGGAAAGGAAAAGAAGGGATAGATGAAGGATGCAGTGGGGGTGTTAAGTGGAGGAGGGGTAGGCTAGCCTGAACAGGTGCGTTTTGAGTGAACGCTTGAAGACCTGCAATGTGGGGAAGAGTTTGACTGAAGAAGGGAGGTCATTCCAGTGCAGAGGTGCAGCACGGCAGAAATCCTGGATACGGGCATGAGATGTGGTGATCAGTAAAGAGGTCAGACAGTGCTGGTTAGCAGAACGGAGAGGGCGGGAAGGGGTGTGCATGTTGATGAGGGAAGAGAGGTAGGAAGCAGTTGATGAGGAGATGTCCTTAAATGTGTACCTTTACTAGTTGTACCCCATAAAAATTAGATATAAAACCAGGGTTACACCCGTGTACTTTCTTAAAATGGGCAGATAATGCGTGAACCTGAATACCTTTTCTAATGTTGCACAAATGCTCCGCCCAACAAATTTTCAGAGGTCTTGACGTTCTGCCAACATAGTGTAAATTGCAGCTACTTTGTATAATGTAAATACAATTTTTCGAATCACAGGTAATAAATGAGTCCATCTTGAAAACTTTTCCATTACTCATAGTTATATTCCTCTAATTTTTTAACTAACATATGCTGAGGGTTATTGCGGCATATAGGACAATGGCCGCACCTATAAAATCCTTTGCTTTTAACCAACCCTAGTTTATTAGTACCACTTTCTGGCAAAGCTGACTTAACCAGAAGATTTTTCAGGTTAGGGGCCTTTCGATAAGTAAAAATGGGTTTTTCACGAATGTGCTCTATAAGTCCACTCTCAGAACATCTCAATGTTTTATGATGATCCTCTGTATGGGGTAGATCCAGAACTACGCACTAGTGCCGATCATATTTACGCTCAGCGTAAATACAATGCACTCCCCCGGACATTCCCCTTGGTCGACCGTAATTTCACCTCCTTACGCTTTCCGAACCCTACCTTAACTTTTCCCATCGTAAGTACGTACAAATATAATTATGCAATGAACATAACAGCCTTAGCGCGCCCATACTGTACGATTTAAATGCCTCCCCTGCCTGGTAACTACATCGTACTTATGGCTATTGTAATATAGGCACGCTCTTTAGTTCGCACTTACACCAATGTTACAGAAGAACGATTTATAACTACGCAAAAACAGCGAATTACATCAGAAAGTAGTCACTGTGCTCATGCGCAGTGCCTATGTTTTGACGAGGTTACGCTTACGACAAGCGTATTTACACCCGCGGGCATAGTTCTGGATCTGGAACTGAACTATATTGGGTGATAAAAGGTATAAAATCACCCCTCCTCAGAGGTTCTTCCTTATTTTTAGGTGCCAGCAGTGTCTCCTGGTCTATATTACCCACCTCTTCAAAGACCTTGTTTAGTTCTATGTCCTTTTAACCCTTCTCTAAAAATTGTATCTTTTTTTTTCTAAATGGGTATTAGCTATCTCATCCTTTGAACAATTCCGCTTGATGCAAATGAACTGACTTTTAGGAATGTTGAAACCATTTGTAATGGTGGTTGTTATCAACCGGAATGCACACATTCGTGTCAGTAGGTTTTGTAAAATTTTGTGTGCATAGTTTCCTAGTTTCCCTTCATGTTAAGATCCAAGAAATTAACCTGTATGCTACTATATTCAAAACTCAATACAATATTTAATTGGTTTGAATTCAAGTCTGTGAAAAAGGTTTGTAGTGACTCTTTGGGTTTGTTCCAAATAAAAAGTATATTGTCTATATATCTTTTCCAGAGTACCAGGTTCGCTCCTGCCTCCTTAATGGCCGATTCTTCCCAACTAGCCTTAAAAATGTTGGCATAACATGGAGCGAACCTGGTACCCATTGAAGCGCCTTGCTTTTGTAAGTAGAAGGACCCATTAAAGTTAAAATAATAATTATTTAAAGTATATTCAATACCTTCAGTGATTAAATTCTTAAAATCATTAGACATAGTGGAGGTGTTTAAAAAACTTTTTACCGCTGAAATTCCCATCTGTATGATTAATAATAGTATATAACAATGATACGTCAGCAGTGACTAGCATATAATTATCTCCCCATTCAATATTTTTAAAAATATTTTACAAGTGTGTGGTATCTTTTAAAAAATAAATAATATTAGTCATTAAATATTGATAAATTAGAAGCAAGAGATCTGGTGCCTGCCACAATATGGCGGCCAGGGGGGTTGTTAAGGCTCTTGTGCACTTTTGACAGAATATATATAAATGGTACCACAGGTTCCGAAACATATCTCTTTGGAAATGGTTGCTTTCTTATAATATCTACCTAAGAGTGCTTTGAGGGATATCATCAATTGACTGGCGGGGTCACTCTTCAATTTCCTATAGGTCATCTGATCCGATTGTTGTCTTTCTACCTCCTTCACATAGGCTGACCTATTCATAATGACCACACCCCCACCTTTTTCAGCAGCCTTGATTGCAATCTCTTGATTCTTCTTCAACCCGTCTAATGCATTATATTCTTCTTTAGATAAATTATGTTTATAATTATGATTTTTAACTTTACTATTGATACAGTTGAGTCTATGAATGTCTTTGATGACATGTAGTTGCCTCTCTTAAATCTTGGGAAAAATAGTGACTTAGTGTTAAACTTGGAGGTATTGGTTAAAGTATCTTTAATCTCTTGTGTGTCCATTTTATCTTTAAAAAACTTCTTAAGAGTGAGTTTCCTCACAAATTTTTGAACATCAATGAAGACTTTGAATCCATCAATCTTGTCCGACAGGGCAAAATTCAAGCCTCTACTTAGTATGGATTCCTCCATTACAGTTAGGGAATAATTACGAAGATTAAAAATCTTTGTGGTGGATACATCCTTGTTGAATTCTACCTCAAGAGATTTATTCTCCACCAATTTAGCTTTAGCAATTTTCTTCTTTTTCTTCTCTAGGTATCTCACCTTTCTGATTTTATTATTTCCCCCTCTTTTTCCCCTCTTATTTAACTTCCTCTTATGTTTGGGGGTTATCTGGGGAGTAATCTTTCCTCTCTCTGTACTCCAAAAAACGTATTACCAGTTGCCATTGAATGGTTAAGCTGTGATTGTTATTAGATGTCAGTAAAAGCTCCCAGAGCAGTTTTCGCAATGCCAATATAACATTGGCAGCTCGGGACTCCACAGATGGCAAGTGGCAAAATTAGTTTAGATATTCAGTCAGTTAGTCTTCCCCCCGCTTTTGCTCATACGCAGAGTTCTTAGCCATGTTCTCATGGCTGGTATCCTCCTTGGCCAGACCTGGTTAGAATTGGGGACTTAGGACCATATTCAGAGTTTCACATTTTGTATGGTAGCCTCCAGTGCGGAGGTTATTATAAGGAATTTGATATTCACAAGTCCACTCGTAGGAGAACAAGGCACTCCCCCTTCTCTTCTACATGCAGATTGTGTTTACACCAGCAGGGACTCTACCTTAAGTATCCTGCATGAAAACCTTCCGGTGCAGGATACTGCATCATACATAAGGGCTTAGCCAAGCCCTTACAGTATGATTTGCATGCCTCAGCCCATCCCCATAGGGAATATTTATGGGGGTTGGTTGAGGCATGCAAATCATACAGTGGAAGATTTTCCCTTGTGGGGGGCTCTTATCCGCACGGAGCACAGCATCAGTTGGCTGCGCTCTGTTGCGGATACAATGGTACTGTGCATGCGTACGGAATTCTGCAGTCTTACTCAAATTGTATAGCTATGCTGGATCCTCTGGATTCAGACTTACGAACTGGAAGTTTATTTGATGGTGGGTGGATGAATGTAGTGTGTACCTTAGGTGTTTCAAATCTACAGTAAGGAAATTCTAAGCGCATTAGACTCTATTCAGACTTCCGTGCTGTCACCATTTTAATTCAGGACAACGTGGAAATCTTTAAGGAAGATCCATAGATCATAAGTTTGTGAGGGGAGTATATAGCAGAAGGATACAGTGGGGATTTGGGATCAGATCTCTATCTCTATGCTGTAGCTGTGTAAGCATCCATCATAAAACTGGATTCGGTCCCCAGTATATAACTCACAAATATTCAAAGCATTGGGCCAGATCCAGAACAACGCTTGTGAGCGAATTTACGCGTGGCGGAGACGTAAAATCGCCTTTTAGAAAATACGCTCAGTAACGTAGCGTAAATGTGAACGTATGGACCATTCATGTCTGTGTCCATACTTTTG
>WWET01002623.1:153460-169439 GCA_011038615.1 Limnodynastes dumerilii | reverse complement strand
TTGGCCATACGTACGTGTGCGGATCACTGCGGTTACGTTGGCAAAAGTTAAGGTAGGGTTTAAAAAGTGTATCTTGACAAAATACGTACATTCAAGGGGTGTGCCTAGGGGAGTGTATAGAAGGTACGCACGCGTAAATACGCTACGCAAGTAAACGTACGGCAAACGTAGTTCTGGATCTACCCTATAGTCAGTAATTCATTATTTTCAGTTGACAATGAGATCCACAGTGTCCTCTCTGTACATTGTACCACTACACTAGCTACAAATGCTCCTAGTGACTAAGTGATGTTCTAGCTGCCAGTCACAGTGCAGGTTACTTCTGTTCGTCCATTATGCCTTGGCAGATGCATAGAGAAGGCGGAGCATAAGCTCCAGGCGCTGAACAGGTCAGAGGACGTTGACTGGAGTCTGGCAGCTGATTAATCCCTGACAGACTGATGACTTCAGGTGCATTTCTTCTGGCAGTACTGTGCATGTGACTTCATGATTTCAGATATATGACTAGAGGAACAATCCCAATTTCTCATGGGGGAGCGGTGGCTCCACAACATATCATTACCACCAGAACCAGGGCACCTGAGAAATATCTGCCATTTCATTTTAGTTCCACTCTAAAATGAGTCTTATTTAATGTAATTTATATAATATTTCATTCTGTTTCACTTTTTTTTTTTAAAAACTTGAAAATAAATAAACACTTATTACTCTGTAATTTTTATAGAATCATCAATATCATTTTTGTAACAATATCATTTTGTATCATTTTTATAGAATCATCAAAATCATTTTTGTAACATTTGGAACCTACCATCAAACATATTTAGCCAATAGCACAAATTAGTTATATTTAATTTATAATTATATACAGATTTGTTAATAAATTGCCTAAAGCATTACAGACACTTCTATTGGATACAAATGAATAATTTCCTGGTAAACTCTGACAAGGACACATATAATTGCAGTAATGACCAACATTTTTGTGCTTAATTTGAAATGAGTAATCTTACTAGTAATAACAGACATTCAAGTAAAAGCAGAAATATGTGAAAGGACAGAATCTAATTCTCCTAATGATTCTTGCTGTGACTGTTCCTCTTTACTTAATCCCACCAGCTGTTTTAAGGGCATCAGAAATTTAAATGGAGATTTCTCTACTGAAAGGTCAGTACAGTAGAAAATAGAACCAGATAAACAGTGTTTTTCAACAGTTCTTTAATTGCTTTTATATGAAACGGTGTTATACGGTGAAATAGTGTTATTTTTACCTAAAATACTGAATTATTATTATTATTATTAGTAGTAGTAGTAGTAGTAGTAGTAGTAATAATAATAATAATAATAATAATAATAATAATACATTGTTGTTTATTTCTGTTGTTCTGTTTAGCAAATTAATTTAATTACATACAGGGGCCGAACATGACAGACTTGAGCCCCATAGCAAGGAGGATGGACGGGACTGGGGGCAGAGCTGGACGGGAGGGGGCAATGTCTGCCGACAGAATCTGTCAGAGGCTGACAGTTTGTTTACTGTTCTATATAATAGAAATGTTGGGGATGTGGGTCACTGTTGAGAACAGCCCCTCTGCCTTGCAGAGGGGTGAGTATAAATGTAACCCCAACCCTTATTCTAAGCCTTACCCTAACTCTCCCCTTCCATTACCCTGACCCTAACATTTCATTACCCTAACCTTAACCCTCCCTTCCCCGCAGCCTGTCCATAAGACTCCCTTCCTCGTAGCCTGTGTCATAGTTGCCAACTCTCCCTGAATATCAGGGAGACTCCCTGAAAATTGGGTGATCTCCCTGACTCCCTGAAGTGTTTGGTAATCTCCCTGATTCTAATTTCATCCATTGAGGTCTATGGAGATGGCCAATTTCATGGAGGCCCTATGGAGATGACCAATTTCATGGAGGCCAAGATGTAATGAAAGAATCTTGTTAATCAGCTGCAGCGTCACTTTTAGCTTTTCTATAAAGATAGTAATGAAAGTATTCCCTGACAATTTAATAGTCAATAAATACTGACATTTTTATTGCAAAATAGTTTTCCTGGCAGTGCTAGATACACCTATGGGTGGAGCTATTCACAGGACACACCTCTCTGGTGCTACAGGACACACCCCTTTAGTGCAGCCCCTTGATAGTGCTCTTACAATCTCCCTGATATTCATTTGCAGAAGTAGGCAACCATGGTTTTACCTATTGTAATATTGACAGTTAATGTGGTGTAAGATAATTTAATTCAGGACCAGCTGACCAGGGTGTATCAATACATTCTCCTATTTTATATATACATATTGTATTAAAACACTTATATTATATTAATTGGTATTGCTGTTTAAATAATTAAGTGACGTATGTCTTCTTTATTCTTTGGTTTAAAATTATGAATATTATTATTATTATTTAATATTATTAATATTATCATTATTATTATTATTAGTGTTTATTTATAAGGTCCCACACAATATCCGCAACTCCATACAGAGGCAATAGCAAAGACAATAGTTACATATACAATTCAATACAATAATTAACAGAGGGTATATAAATATGAATAAGGAATACAATATATGTACAAAGCAAAATTCAAATACAGGACAGAAAAAGCTAAATAATATGTCAGAAAAATGAAGATGCTGGATATGTGTGTAGAGCAGGTGAATAAGGACAGAGATAGACAGTAGAGAGAAAAAGGTGGGAAGTGATGAGGACAAGGTAGAGGGGTGATGATAGGAGGGAGGAGGACCTTGCTCATCAGAGCTAGCATGCTAAGTGAGAGAAGGCAAATAAACAGGAGACACGTTGATGAAGGGCAGGCTAGCCTGAAAAGTGGGTTTTGATGATTATGGTGATATCATTATGGTGATAAAGGCAGTCATTTTATTAGAGCTGCTCTGATTATTTTTAACAAACTTTATAATCCTAATTTGCATAGCACACATTACTGGTTGTGACTACCCACTAAGGTGGGAACATCACCACACACCATACACCTGAGTCTTTTTATTAACATTGCAATAATAATATAGGGTTGGATCCAGACTTAAGAAGGAGTTTGAAATTAAGAGATGAAAGTTACTCCTGGGCAAAACCATGTTGATTTCAGGGGGAGTAAAGTTAGTTGTATTTTTTGCATGCAGGGATATATCTTTGAATTGTTTACTACAGACAGATACTGACCAGCTTTACTATCACACTGTTATTTAGACTTGGGCTAGGAAAAACCACCTCTCAACTCTAATACTGTTTAAAACAGATGAAATATGACTCCCCTGCAATCAACATGGTTTATCCCAGAAGAAATTTTCCTCTCTTAATTTCAAGCGCCTTCTTAAGTCTGGATCCAGCCCATAGTTATTTATAAATAACAATTTTTGAACCAACACACAAGGCTGTCATAAAGCATAAATAAGATTTTCATTTCTTTACTGGAGATTTCATATCAGCATGGTTAGATATCACACTCACATAATCAAGTGTATTTTGTTTAATTATCTACTTGGTTTAATCATCCTATTGTCAATTCAAGAGCAATTAGTTGGAAAAAGTCATAGTGAACTCGGTCAAACTATTATTATTACTATTATCTGCTGTAAATGTCATATTGTTTTTATTTAAGTGTATTGTCCTCTAGATCAAATCCAATTAATTAATCTAGTTTAACTGTTGCCTTATAGCAGTTACATCATAAGATGTGATATATTTTTACTTAATGTGGATTTTAAAATGGTCTATACAGGTTTTGTTGGCAAAATGTCTTATTCTTTTATAATCAGGCTATTTAGTGATGAAAGTCATACAGCTGCAACAAGGAACAAAGTCCACTTTAGCCCCAGCGTATATTGTATTACTATGTAGTAGGATTACAGGACTCCAAAAAGAGCTTATGTTTTAATAAATTAAGTTACAACCTAGATGGGCAAAGAAGTGATTGAGTCTGCTTTACTGCAAAACAGTTACTGCTTTACCGCAAAACAGTTACTGCTTTACCGCAAAACAGTTAATTCTTGCAAAATCCCTGATGCTTAAAAAAAAAAAAAAATTCTAGGTATATACAAATATTGCTTGTCTGAGCAGGGTTTATATTATTATTCTGATATAAACATTGGGGTAGATCCAGAACTACGTTTGCCGTACGTTTATTCGCGTAGCGTATTTTGTGTGCGTACCTTCTATAAACTTCCCTAGGCACACCCCTTGAATGTACGTATTTTGTCAAGGTACGCTTTTCAAACCCTACCTTAACTTTTGCCAACGTAACCGCAGTGTTCCGCACACGTACGTATGGGCAACACGTATTTACGCAGCTAAGCACGCCCATACTGTACACTTTAAATACAAACCCCCGCCTACATAACGTATTTCAGACGTATTTTAGACTCACGTAAAATTGGCACGCCCACACGTAAATATTTACGTGACACATAATGAATGAATGGCCCATACGTTCACAATTACGCTACATTACTGAGCGTATTTTCTATGGTGCGCATGCGCAGTACTTACCAAAAGGACGATTTTACGTCTCTTCTGGATCTGGTCCATTGTTCTTTTTTTATATAGCAATGTGTTTCAGAATATTTCAATCATGCACCTCCCATGGAGGAGTGGTAGGTTATAGATTATCACGGATATGACATGCAAATTAACACTACACCTTTTTAGCAACTATCATAGCTCCATTGTTCTAGAGTGAATAAAAGCTGGCACTCAGAAAAAGGTAGTTAGAGGAGTTCTGGATTGAAGCCTTGAGAGTGGACAGATCTGATCCCTGAATTCACTGGTGAGAATTTAATGTATTTTTGGCTATTGTAACTGTATTTATTTGTTTTCTTGAAGTAAAACTGCTGCAAATGCTTTTGGAACACAACCTGCGTCTGTATTCACTTTCCTTATTGCCACGTACGCTATATGTTAAATTGCCACGTACGCATCTTTTGAACTATATTGCGTGCGCTACCATTGGATCACATTGCGTGCGAATTTATATGCGCATTATTATTATTGTACACATATTACGCTATAGAAAGGGAAAATTATTTTTACAATGGGACTGGATTCACAGATTCGCTGAGTTAGGTGAGGACAGACCCGCATCTAACTCACCCGTCCTGCCCCCATCCCGCCCCCCTTAGTAGGTACCTTATGGCACTTACAAGTGCCAAAGAGGTACCTTAACTATCCATGCAATGTCCACACGGACATTGCCACTACCCGCCTGCCCCCCGCCCTCACCGATTAATCTAAATACCTCCCCCCCCCACTTCTTCTAAAAACGGCAAAACACTACCTCTATGGACTTAAATCGATACATTCGGTCTTTCAATACCGCACCTACGCTATCTACGCACCGATCTGGTATGTAGATAACGTATAGGCCTACAACGCATGCGCAGTAGGTCATTTCGGCCAGATTCACACTTAAGAAGCAGAAGCTTCTAAAGTGTGAATCAGGCCCTAAGAGAGGAAGGTTACACCTGGGCAAAACCATGTTGATTTCAGGGGGAGTCAAGTCAATTGTATTCTTTGCATGCAGAAGTATTTATTTGAATTTCTTACTGCACACAGATACTTACCAGCTTTACCATTACACTGTTATTAAACCCCCTAGCAAGTGATTACCCCCATGGGCTTACCCAGCAAATTTTTCGCTCATACCCAATAAAATAAATAAAGACAACACTAATCTTTGGACAAAAATTTGGTAGCTTTATTAATGGGTAGTACAATGGGGACAAAGGGGCAAATAACTAGAAGGTGGCGAAGAGTAGACAGTGTGTAGTCCTAAACAGCAATTAACCAAACATCATCCTATTGTCTATTCCTATAACTAAATGAAGACTCAACCAATATTGGTCCTGCCCGCCGGGGCGAAAACCAAGTGATAGAACACGCCAGTCGCGTGTTATCACCAAATCGGTAAACAATTTCAATAATCAAACAAACCAACATAACGCCGATTGCGTTTTTTAATGAGAATTGACGGCGATTGCTTAATCAAGTTTTGCAAATACCAAACCTCCCTAATATTTCTAACTAGCTACAAAACTTACCAACACATTATGACCCACTAGCCACTGACTATCCACAACCCCTTAAAGAGCTACCTATGGCGACATACTAAAATCCTAGAACTAGATTTGGGTGGGATGGGTGTGAAATTCTGTATCCTCCAGCAGCCCCGTGGCTCCTAAACGATTCCCGGCGCGAAGAGGCCGGGACCACCCCCACTAACCCTTTAAATGGCTTCCCTTGGGCACCTCCCCCTCAGGCCATCCCGAAGGCTTCCCATTGGACCCCTGCCAATCTAACCACTCCAGCCAATGGGGGAACACTGCAGGGGGCTTAATCCCCCTCGTGTCCATCCTTAACCCCTCGGTTGCCAGTTCTGTATTTAAACAAGGCTTGAAACACCCTGTAAAATCTGTATCCCGTATTTAACTATAATGTAAGTTTTAAAGCATTTATACATTAATTTACTCATTCATTGTAATAATTAGTTGGCATGTTATGAGCCAAAAAAAAATATTTTTTGTTTTTTCTCAATCTGCCACACTTCTCTTAGTAATGTATAAATTTCTATCTGGATATGCAATTATACTTCTTAATGGTTGTCGTAGAACTGTAGACTGGTGTATTGGAATGTCCTGGGTGTAAGAGGTAATACTTTGTCTGGCTCTGTTGGGATTGATGTGGAATATCCTTGGTGTCACAGAGAGAGTCACTGGCTTTGGAGAAAAGGTCATACTCTGCCAGAAATTCATTGTGGACTACATAATCCTGGGTTTATTTGGACTTGTTTACACACTGGTATTGTGTGCTGTGCTGTATTTAATTTGATACTAATATTTTGATGTTTGGAGAATAAACCTGTTTGGCTTCCATATACTCCATGATTGAGTGATCTGAAGAACCCCTATCTTAACAGCATGATTTAATATATGATTTCCAAATGTATTTTTACCATGTTAACCAGATGAATAAAAGCATTATAACCTCTGCCTTGCAAACACCTTTTTATTTTTAATGGATTTGTGCAACCACCATTTTGTATGACATTGCTTAGAAGTTAATTTAGACCATGGTTGCCGACTCTCCCGGAATGTCCGGGAGACTTCCGAAATCCTGAAAGATCTCCCGGACTCCAGGAAGAGTACCCTTTTCTCCCGGAGACAATACAATGTCTGGGAATAGTATTATTTCTGGACACTGTATTGTCACATACACAGTGCCTGGACTGCTGCTTCCAGGCACAGTGTGTGTGTTGCTATGGCAAAACTTACACAGTGCCTGGACACAGCATTCCCGGCACTGTGTATGTATAGCGCCGTTATCAGCATGACGTTGACATAGTCATGTCAGCGTCATTCAGAAGAAGAGGCGCCGCAGAGAAGGATGAGAGGGTGAGGAAGAAGTGCGGGGAAGACAGCAAAAAGGTAAGAGACTTATAAAAGCTTATTGGGGGTTAAAGTATGTGAGGGGGGAAGTAATGAGTGGTTATAGTATGTGAAGGGAAATAATGTGTGGTTATAGTATGTGAGGGGGGTAATGTGTGGTTATAGTATGTGTGTGGGGGGTAATGTGTTGTTATAGTATGTGGGGGGTAATGTGTGGTTATAGTATGTGGGGGGAAAAAAGGGGTGTGTACCACTTTAAAGCGCCCACTTTAAATCTGCAGCAGTGACATATGTTAAGAAGGTGTCAAACCTCCCAAATAAATAATATGAAGAAAAAACAAAAACATATGGCTACAGCGCTGATTTTGTGTACAACTAAACCTACAATAGTGGTGACCAGCAAATAATAAATTAGCAATCACAACTTACAAATAAAAATACATAGCGGCATATTGTGGAATAAAAAATAAATATTCAAAAGAAAAAGTCCTTTTGAGATAAAAGTTCAATCTCTTTGTTAAAATCTTCAATCCCTCAATATCCCTTATCTTTTGTTTATCTTTTATATATTGGTCCTGAGAGATTGAAGATTTTAACAAAGAGATTGAACTTTTATCTCAAAAGGACTTTTTCTTTTGAATATTTATTTTTTATTCCACAATATGCCGCTATGTATTTTTATTTGTAAGTTTTGATTGCTAATTTATTATTTGCTGGTCACCACTATTGTAGGTTTAGTTGTACACAAAATCAGCACTGTAGCCATATGTTTTTTCTTCATAGTATGTGGGGGGTTAATGTGTGGTTATAGTATGTGGGGTGGGGGTAATGGTAATAGTAAGTGGACATTGTGGGGGTGTAATGTGTGGGTAGAGTATATGTACTGTATCTATAAGACTGTGTATATGTTGAAGCAAAGTAAAAAAAAAAATTCTAAAATAAATGTGTCAGTTCCAAGGTTTTTCAGAGGGGTGTGGTGATCTGTGTCCGGGAATTTCTTGTTGAAAAGGTGGTAACCCAAAAAGTGCTTTGCGCATGCGCTGGATGATGTCATTCATGCGCCGGATGACATCACCGATGCATTGTTCACAACGTGCCTGCCAGAAGACCCCAGCCATTGCGGAGCTAGGAGAGTTGGCAAGTGAGAAGTCAGAAGAGCACCGCGGTGGAGGAAGGGGGCTGGAGGCATATGATGGGGAATAATGGAGGGATCTGGAGGCACGTTATGGGGAATACTGAGTGGGGCTGGAGGCATATGATGGGGAATGCTGAGGTGGGCTGGAGGCACATAATGGGGAATATTGAGGGGGGCTGGAGGCAAATGATGGGAGATACTGAGGGGGGCCCTGATACTTTGCAGGACACCCAAACACAAACCACGGCGATGCAGAGATTGATCCCGGCGAGACAGGAACCACACACACACACCCCCAGCGACTTTTTATCTTTAAAACACATGATATATGATCCAACATTTGACCAGATTCAGAGATTGAAAATAAGAGAGGAAAGTTACTCCTGGGCAAAACCATGTTGATTTCAGGGGGAGTCAAGTTAATTGTATTCTTGCATGCAGGGATATCATTTTGAATTGCTTACTGCACACAGATACTGACCAGCTTTTACATTGTTATTTAGATTTGGGCTGGGAAACATCACCTCTCAACTCTAATACTGTTTGCAACAGATGAAATATGACTCCCCTGCAATCAACATGGTTTAGCCCAGGAGTAACTAATTTCAAGCAATTACTTAAGTCTGGATCCAGCCCATTGTTTAGGAAAAGGACCACCAATAACAAAAAAAAAGCCTTGTAAGTGGCAGAAGGCTTATCATATATTGTCAAGTTTATTAATCATTATTGCACTTTATTTTGTGGATATAATTTTATAGATTTGAAGTACAAGAATATTTTTTTTTATAACAATAAATTGTTGAATGATAACACATATGAAATATATTGAGTTTTAAATGTATTTCTATGTCATGTAATCATTTTTGCATTGACTGTAACATGGATATTATTTCTTACTTGGTTAGGTACTGAGGATGATAAAAAAAAAAGAGTGATATAACACCTAGCAACCTAAACTCTAGAAAGAAGAATCTAATGGTTTTGACAGTAATTGTAGGTCTCACTAAGGAGATGTATTCAGAGACAAATTTAGGTCACTGCTACAACCAGATAGAATAAATTACCAGCTATACTTCTAAGATACAACAAAAAATAGCAAGGTCAGTAAACAAAGACAGATATTCAATAATCCACACAAGAGTAAAAATCAATAATCAAATGAAGAACTCTACAAAAATGTATACATATATATTATTATCATAAAGACAACATAAAATAAGGGCCTATGCATTTTCCCATATAGAACATGATTTGTTGTTTATAGTTAATAGATTTTTTATATACTAGTATTAGTAAGTTACATTGATTTCAAACAGGGTAGTAACAAACCAAAACTTTCTATAGATATAAAGATGTAGTATTATGAATATTACAGTTTATAGGAAAGTATGAGACAAAGTAAATTCCTGTCTTTGGTATTGAAAAATGTTGATTATGGTGTTAGTCAGTTATGGTAACCAAGAACAATATAGTGTACTATATTTATGATATATACATAGCGATAGAATTTATTTTTCTACTTATTTCATCAATTATATAGAGCAGGAGTGTCACAGCGTGTACAACCCATTGGGCCACAGCTGTGTATCCAGGTTTAAAACACTGTAAAAATATGTTTAAAGCAATATACATCCATAATTATATATACACATTAAATGCGCTTTATCATCTCCTTCCTCCTCTTCATATTCAGCTCACCAGTATTCCTACCATGTGTCTCCAGCCTCCCCGGTACTCCCATCATGTGTCTCCAGCCCCCCCAAATATCCCCATCGTGTGTCTCCAGTCTCCCTCCCTAGTACTCCCATCATGTGCCAAGAGACCCCCAAGTACCCCCATTATGTGCCATCAGACTCACTTCCATCATGTATCCCTATCATGTGTCT
Organism: Limnodynastes dumerilii; assembly: GCA_011038615.1. NCBI lineage: Eukaryota > Metazoa > Chordata > Amphibia > Anura > Limnodynastidae > Limnodynastes > Limnodynastes dumerilii. The sequence continues at coordinate 159,009 of WWET01002623.1, read as the reverse complement.
CCAGCCTCTACCCCAGTATTCTCATCATGTGTCTTCAACCCTCTCCCCCCAGTACTCCCATCATGTGCCACCAGACCCCCCATCATGTTTTCTTACCTTTGTCCCCCTCCTTTATGGCGCTCGCTTTCTTCCCCCTCATACAGCATCTGTATGAGCATCTGCGGTAGTTGCACAGAGCAGCTGAAATCAGCTTAAGGCTGGGGTTAAATGACTCTGCATGTCAGAGGGGAGTGAAAGGGGAGTTCGGTCCCCTCTTCCTTGCATAATAACAGACCCCAGCACATACGGAAAGCGTACAGGGGTCTGAATCTGGTCCATAGTTATAAAGCTACTGTATTTCTATTGTCATGGATTTATTTTCCGTTTAGTACATCTAAAGTTTAAACCAAATTTAATGGAAATGCATTTTGGATATGTCTCATTTTAAAGGAAAAAGATTGCTTTGACAAAAATAATAATGGACCTGATTCACAGTTAAGAGTTAAATTGCAAACTTACCAATATATACACACGTGAAAAATCTGCAATACCGATTTTGAAAATAAAAATAAAGAACCCGATTAACCGCTCCCCCTGTAAGGAGTGCTATGTAAGGATGTGTATAATTAGGTACTTGCATTTAGGTGCTTAAAATTGCTTATGATTCAAAGATACGTAACTAAATGCACTGATTAGGATTTGGAAAAGTAAAGACAATTTTTTATTCTAAAATTAAGACGTATTGTCATTAACATATATAACAAAAGTAACCATTAAAAATACAACTTGAATTAGGAATAATCATGACAATACACATAAATGCATACTGCATAGAAATACAATGTTAGAAATACAATGATCCGCCACATATGGAGAATTTCATAAAACGTTTAAAAAATAGACTTAAAAAAATGCTAAACAACACAAACAACTTATAAAGTAAAAAATAAGTACATGTAATGGTGTGTGTAAACTAAATAAACATAAAAAAAAACCTTCAAAAACTAAAACCAAATAATAGCCCCTTTACAATGTTAAAGTCTTGCACAAAATGTAAAATCAGCATAGGATTAATTAACGAGCCTTTATTTTTTTTTTTATTTATAAACATGTAGCAGATGTGGCCTGATATGAGCATGGCCTCACAGCAAACAATACGATTCATCAACTTACAAGTGGGCGAGGGCTACCTTAACTTTTCCCTTGCGCAGGGCCCCTGTCATCCCATCATCAAATGCGAGGCCTGGGACCCAGCCGTGGGGAACCGCCCCTAGGTGACATCATTAATAATGTCACATAGGAGCAGGGCCCAGCAGACATGCTTTAACAGCGGGCCGGTGCGCAGGGAAGAAGTTCAGCTGCAGGATACAATAGTCCCAGCTGTGCCCCCCTGTTGGTAGCCCTACCCGTGCGTACTGTATGTTAGTTTACACAAGGCACTCCTACTTGTGAATCATTCCTAACTCTGTTGGCACGCACATACTGTACATTAGTAGCCCATGTGAAGCTCATTTGCATTAAGAGTCTTGCCCTTCTAGCCACGCATGCGGGACTAATTTCATGCCAATGCGTGCATCAGTGCTAAGTCTGACATCTGTGTATGTAAATCAGTCAGCCAGGGTGCGTATATTTGGGTTCTGGGCATTTCAGCACATCCTTAAGTGTGAATCAGTGACAATGTACACAAGCGATCCTAATTTGTTTATACATGATTACTCCAAATAACCACATTACAGAAATTAATTTTCAAATATAAGATTAAATCCAAAAAAGTTTATGAATAAAATCCTCAAAATCTTAAATGTTTTAATGTCATAAAAATGTTTGACATTTTTTAATATATAAATACACAAACTGTATCAATATACTTCCTACCTAGTAAGTGCTGACTGCATTTTGCAATTATGTGATAAAAAATGTGCTTGTTGGCTGCTTTACAAAATATGCCAGATGTATCATGCTAAAGTCAAATCTTTTACACATATTACAGTTTACAAAACAGATGGTATTTTATATTCCAAGACATGAAGAAGCCTTTGCAAATTTAAAATAAATTACAAAATGCAGACCATGACATAATTTGAAACCAAACACTCATAGAGAAATAGAAAAAAAACATTAAAAACAAAAAGATACTGAAATGTAAACTATAACTGCATTACATGTTTTCAGCCTGACAGAATGTTACACACTTTGGACCTGATCCAGAAATTTAGTGTAGTGGATGGGCACCCAAAGTACTGAAAATGCATAAAACCTATCCAGAGGTCCGACATTAGCAACTCTGGTTAGCAACTAAGTACACCTTTGAAACATGCAAAAAGATGAGAATAAGCAAATAGGCTGAGAGGTGTAATGCAACAGCCTATAAAAGTTTGTATGCTTCAAAGCACTTTTTATAATTTATAATGAATATAAATTGGTTTAATGTATTTTTAATTATATTAAAAAGGACAATCTGTTTAGAAAATTTGTCATAAAAAATATTAATAATAGTACAGTGTAGTGTATGCAGTGTTTGTTTATTTAGGTGTGTAGGACTGTGTTATACCTATGTATAATTGAACAATTTCCTCCATCAGTCACTTACGCCAGCTCCGAGCTAGTACAGGATTTTAGAGGGAAACAGGGATATCCACTGTTGCGCTCCCAGCTGCATTAAGCCTCAGTTTGATACAGAGGAACACTCCATTGCACTAGTACAGAGCACTCAGAAGCAAACCCATGTAGATCAGCAGGTTTGCTTGCACACTTTTGTGCCCATTTGTTCCCATTGTGCACATGAGCAGTGCTAAAAATTGATGCTCTTATAACTAAATAAACTGCCCCTTTAACTATATTACTTCTACTATGACTACTACTATTTCTACTACAGCTACTAATAATAATTTATTGGATCCAGAACTCACGAGAAGTGGATGCTTTCTGGACATACAGTATGACACGAACATCTGTTTCATTTATTTATTACACCTTTTTATAAAATAAAATAAAAACTGTTTACATATTTAATATCTTAAAATTTGTAAAATATTAAGTTAAATGTAACTACTTTTTTATTAAATGCAAATTAGAAATGTAAATAAACAAATGTAATAATAAAAAAGGTGAGAACAAAGGATCTCATTCAGACTTAAGAGTTTCTTTAAGAACACACAGAATCAGGGCCATCTTTTCCACTGGATCATAATGGGCTGGTGCCCAGGGCCCCACTAGTCCAGGGGCCCATGAGCTCTGCTGCCTGGCCCCAGAAGTCAAGATATTTTCAGGCTGACTGTACTGAAAATCAGAAGGCTGGCTGGACATACAACTAGGGGACAGAAGTGCTTGCTGGACACACACAAAGAGGAGGAGCTTGGATGGCTGTAGAAACACACAAGAAAGGGCAAATGTGTAAGGGAGAGCACAGTGTGATGATAACGGTGAAACATTATGATAATGAAGGGGCAATAGTGTGATGAAGGGGCAGTGTGAAGCAGGAGGGCACAATGAGATGAATTATCATTTATATGTTGAAATGTTTGTGTTTTTCAAAGCTTATAATGTTCAAATGTTCAGTTTTGGTTACATTTTTATTCCTGTAAATGGGTTGGTATTGGCCCCTGTACATTCCTTTGGCCAGGGCCTACAATGCTGCTGAGATGGCCCTGCATGGAAAAGCAAAAGTCCGCACTTATGTGGCAAGTGCGCTCCCATGACACCCTCCTCTAACAGACAGAATTTTGCTGACTTGCCACGTCCCATAGCCCTACCTTAACTTTGCTGTGTGTATTGTTGTGCGGACTTAGCGAACGTACGTGCAGAAGTGCATATCCCAGCCCATACTGTACAATTTAAATACCCCTCCACTCACATTACGTATTGTCTCATGTACTGTATTGTCACACCATGTTGTACGGAGTTGTGCATGCGTGTTGTGAGATCCGATACATAACATCTGCATGCACATGTGCAGATTGCTTAAAAAACTTTATTAAGTCTGAATCGGGCCCAAATAGTTTATTTGTTTTAGGGAATAAAATCTGCACACCCCATGAAAGACAAGATTCATAAATAAAATAGATCTATATTTCTATATGGGAATATAAAAACTGTGTATGTAGAATATTACACAACAAAGGTCTTCTTTAATTAAACTATAATCATGAGCATAGTTTCAAGGTCTTTATTAACATCTTCAACCAGGTGTTTAACTTACCGCTTGACTGTACAAACCTCTTTTTTCTAAAAGCTTGGCACTGTGCCTTCTTTGTTTTAACTCTGATGCCAGAGCCTTCTTAGCTATTCACATTTTACCGTCCAACCATCTGGTGTGATATAGTATGAATAGACATTGCTTTTGATTTGTAATGAAATTAATAACATTTGACAAAGACATTAATCACATATTTTAGATTTAAGACACATCCCAGAAGTCAAACACATCTAACATAAAGAAAAATATACGACAAAATAAATAACTCCAACAAAGTCCAACAAATAATACAGCACTGAAGAAATATCATGCAGTAGAAAATATAAATCTATCCAATTATTATTCAAACAAACATGAAAAAGAAATAGCACTCTGTTGAGGCATGATTGGCCAAGCATCTGGGCTTTCATTCATGCATAATTAAGCTTTAGACAGCTGCAGGCTTTTCCAGTGCAACAGGGCATAGGATATCATAATAGGCTTTAGAACCCATATCAATGAAACAGTTTTCGCATGTACTTGAAAATTGTATAAATAGACATAATTGAAATGTAACCATTGTTCAACACTGAACAGGATAAAAACAGAAACCCTTTTCTTTAATGAATGTGAAAAGGTATGTGTGTCTTTGAAATTTCCCATGGATATCCATCACAGAAATACATACCATTAAAAGATAATTATAGTTAAAGCACAAGTTGACAGTATGTGATAAAACACAATTTTATATTTATTCAGAAGGGATAAATGGATTTAATGTGTACAGTGTGATTTAAACATCCTAATTTGTGCATGTTTAACACTTTAACTGCCCTCATCCAATAACTCTCACTGTGCCCAATGACATATTATAAAGGATTTACTTTAAGCACAAGTGCATCTAGATGGTTTCATGGGTTTGATGTGGCTTAAGTATTTCAGCAGAGAAAATTGAAACAGTTTACTTGTAATTTTAATTTCAAGCTTAATTAGAAATAGACTTTTTAATTAAAAGGGATGATATAGGCTAAATAAGACCAAATTTTTACTTTAGAAAATAAGAAAAAAAATGTATGTTTATTAGTATCACAGACTGCATTCTCATCAAACTGGTGTTATGTGACACAATAGACAAAAAAGATATATTCCCACTTACACACATTGGGGTAGATCCAGAACTACGTTTGCCGTACGTTTATTCGCGGAGCGTATTTTCGTGCGCGTAAATTCGTTACGCTCCCCTCGGCACACCCCTTGCACGGACGTATTTTGTTAAGATACGCTTTCCAAACCCTACCTTAACTTTTTCCAACGTAACCGCAGTCATACGCACACGTACGTATGGGCTAGACGAATTTACGCAGCTAAGCACGCCCATACTGTACACTTTAAATAC
>WWET01002623.1:120623-137305 GCA_011038615.1 Limnodynastes dumerilii | reverse complement strand
TGTCTCTGTGGGTTTCCTCCCACACACCAAAAATATACTGTAAGTTAATTGGCTGCTGAATAAATTAACCCGTGTGTGTGTGTGTGTGTGTGTGTGTAAGTATGTATGTATGAATGTGTTAAGGACTTTAGTATATAGCTCCAATAGGGGCAGGGACTGATCTATATGTTTATACTTATACTGTTGTCTACTTACTAAAGTATGCCATTTGGTATGCCACTTCCATCATCTTAATGTACATCACTCTCTTTATCTCCCGTTTCTTGGAAATCCAAATTTCCAGGATGGTGCTGCATCCTACACTCTTACACTCTTGAGCAGAGAGGGCTTGTTTTTGGAGGGACATATTGTGCATACCACCACAAGGCATCCCTATACATATATCAGAGACACTGAAAAGTCACCAGCTGGCCTATCTACAAGCAAAACATTATGTCAGCAAAGAGCTCTGCATTTTTACATCAATTGACTAGAAGAACTCTCTCACTTCAATGCTCCAAAATACTTCTATCATAAACAAAGCAATTTTCTTAAACTATAGATTTCTACAGACTCCTATAGAACATGGCTCAGGGCTCTATTAGTGGATTTGCCCATTTCCCAGTTGATCATGTAGGGACCTCCTTAACGCTCTCAATTATTCCAGGAAAGCACTGCCTTCATCTCCGTATCTTGATATGTTCTTAAAGTTATTTTACTATAATTACCATTCCCCCTTTCGCTCTGTCAGATGGGTATTCTGACTCACATTGTTGTCCTAGATTTGCAGTTTCAAAAAACAATTGCATTGTTTGTAGGGTTGCCACTTGGTGCATGGATCCTGGTTTCAGGTGAAGAGATATGTTGAAACCCACCATTTGGTAGGCAGATGTGGTTTGTCGTAATAGTGTTTCTTTTCTGAAAGTCCTTCATACCACAACTGAATGTAGACAGTATGGCAGTCTGCATTTGAGAAAGCAGGGGGTGGGGGAAGGAGGGTTGATGCAACTCCTGGAGTTGTGAAGAGTCGGCTGCTGACAGGTAAGTGTTTTTGCCTTAAGCCTTTCTTAACCCTAACCATCTGTTTCCTGCAGCCTAACACTATCCTTCCCTTAAGCCCTAACCCTAATCTTATATCCGCTGCAACAACCTCAGCCTGGTAGCTATTGAGAATGGAGAAATAGGTACCTGTTCCCAAAAGCTATTTTCTATTTGCAGAGGTTTTCAAACAGCGATACAGTCACCATTCAGCTGGCAGCTGTATGATTTTGTTAATGTCTGCATCCCCTGGGAGGGATGCCTGAATACTTTACCAAGCTCTCTAAAGCTTAAGCTACACAATTCACACTAACATACAACATGGTATGCCCTGAGACAAGTTGTGGAGGTTCCCTCATTGGTGTATTCGGCGTAGCCCATGACTCTCATTGGACAAAACTTGAAGATCTGGATGCTTGCATTGTTTTCTTACTGACAAAGGGCCGTATTCAGAGATCTGTCCAAGAAAAATACGCAATTATACGCACATACGTAGCAAGGCAACACCCCTGACACTTCCCTAACACGGACAGGTTTTCTGTTCCATACATGCGTATCTAACTAACCACGTCCACACCTCGCCCACACTCCTTCATTAAATCATTAAAATGCCTCCCCCCATCCATTTTTATTTAAATTCCCACGTGCATATTTTTACGTGGGAGATCCGTACGTATTTACCCACGTGCCATTCACAAGTCCGTCCTTGAGGCACTTCCGCACGTATAATCTGTGAACTACGTAAATAAAGTTACTACACATGTGCAGTTGAAACATACCTAAAAATACGCATGGAAATCGCTGTGAAAATGGATCTCTGAATACGGTCCAAAAATTATTTGTTGGGACAAATGCTTTAATAGACAAATCATTTTTCAGGTATATTGAAGTCATTCACATGAATATGTCTTTGTTCTTTCAGATATGCTCTTCTTTCTGAAGTTTCTCTACATGTTATTTTCACTTCTGCAACTAACCTGCAATATTTTGATCATTTGTTTTTGTATTTTGAAACATCTTAACTTTCTGTAAATGTACTGTCTTCTATGTCTGGAATGCTGGCATTGTGTACAAATAACAACTTTATTTTGAAAAGCCTTAGCGAGATGTGGTTTGATTGCACGTTATTGTTACTTTTCAGATTGTGTAGATCAAACTATGCTTTATTTGATTTATGGAAGAACATCAAAGTGAGCACAGTCGGCATTGTGCAGTTATGTGATCTTGCTACTGTTTGGCAATGTTGAATAAAAAAAAAATTTAATATATAATTATGTTTAAAATGTAACATTGGAAATTGTGAAATGTTTCATATGACATGATTACATTTTTCCTATAAGATTAAAAAATAAAATTATTTGAAAAAAAATTGTTAAAATTGCACATACATTTCATTATAACATCATAACAATAACACATAAAGTTTTACAGTAACAGTCAGTTAATTAATATCATATTATTGAAAGTGTGAGAAAATAAGTGTATGTAATCCTGAAACGCACACATGTAAATGCAGTAAACATTATAAACACAAAAGCATCCTTAGTCAGAGGTGCATATACTTTTTATCATGTAAATAGTGTTGAAAACGTAATGGCATCTCTTACTTAGCTGACTGACATAATTACGGCATTAAGTGCAAATACACTAGATCCTAAGGTTGTGGTTCCTCTATTATATGGGTATATCTGGATTATACGGGTATGTCTGGATTATACGGGCGGGATGAGGATGAAAATCCATTTCTACTACATGATGTTGGGGCATCAGAACGCTTTTAGGTGTAAGTGGGGATTGTTGGTGTGTTCAATATGCATATCATGTTATGTTTGGTAATAACCACCAGCATAGTCAATAAACATTTAGAACTGTATGATCCTAGTTACTCAGTATATATATTTGTTTTTAATATATCATAATAAATCTGAAAATTTTAAGCATTGAACAAATTACTTTTTTGGTTTAATCCAATATATAATTATGGATAATCTTTTATTTAAGGAATATAAAAGCTGAATTTCAGCAGCAATTGGATTCCAGAGAGATCGTCTTTCAAACGAATAAAGATAAAATATTTTTTTCCGCATTGTTGCCAATTTCAAAAGAATACCCAAATGCTTGCAAAAATCTTGTTACTATTGATTTAATGCCTAATTTTAACAAACAGAGAACACTTCAGGAATCGTAACAATCTCCTGTATCATAAAATTATGTTACACTGTATTCATGTTGTCTTCAAAAAATGCATGCCGTGTGCATAGTTGGGGTTAGCAATCTGCTCATACGCACGGCAGATATTACGCATCAGATCCCACTACATACGGCGCATCGGATCCTACTACATAAGGAATTGATTTCCGTTTGTGCACAACTCCGTTCAACAGAAAAATATTATTGTGTGTGTATGTGTCTTTATAATGATGTGTTCACATGCACTAATTTGGCACAGTTGAGTCCAGCTATTATATGTGTTTTTTGAACAACATGAAATGTCTTAAACATATTTTTTACATTTGCATTAAAGGCACTTATGCAATGTTTCCACCAAGAAAATGGCGATGACAATCTGCCCAGTGGCAGTCGCTGCTGCGAAATATTTTTTTAGGAAGTAGAGACAGCCGAAAGCTCCGAACAGAGAGGTAGTAACACTCTCTGGGGAGTTTTAAGGTTAGGCTGTGGGGAAGGGAGGGCTAGGATTTGGGTAATGAATGGGAATGTTAGGGTTAGAGTAATGGAAGGGGAGGGTTAGGGTAATGAAAATAGAGTCTTAAGATCAGGCTGCGGGTAGGGTAGTCTTTGGGTTAAGCTGCGGTGGCGGAAGTAGCAAGCTACTCACGCCGCATACTGCAGACACACCACAGTGCAGACAACAAGACAGAGCAGACAAGAGTAACACCAGGAGAACACAGGGCAGAAATCACAACACGATCAGAGCGCAGGAACACCAGACACTATAGCCGACAGTGAGGCTTCCAGAGCTCAGGTTATTTAAAATCCAATCCACCAATCAGCAGCAGTATTCAGGCAGACCTACTTGATTAACTATCAGCTGAGGGAAACCAGGCACATAGAACCAAGACAAGGAACTTCATATGTAACATTCGCAGCAGTGTCTTCTGTCTTGCGTGGATCGATTGCTTTTCCTCTGCAATCAAATGCAATTGATTTGCCAGCCAGTTCAGGCTGGAACTGGCTGGAAGAGAACAGCCTTTTTGAAAAAAGAGGGCCATTCGCAGCGGCAACCCACACCCCAATCTGTCATCCCTGAACCTCCCTCGACTACTGTAACTTCTACTCCTATTTCTACACCATCAACTGCATTACCATCTTCTCTGAGCACTGCAAAGACTCCTTTTTCTCTCTTCACTTCTCGCTCCTCTCTTCAACCTCCTTTCCCGCAATACTTTTATTCTTCTTCTTCTGAGTGCCTCTCACGCCTTTCCATTTTCAACCTTTACTGTTAGACTTATTTTCCTCCTCTCTCTTTTCTTTTCAGCATCCTCATCATCATCGTCGCATTTAAAGTCAGACCACCGCTGATGTCCTATTTGTCAGGATAAAGCATGCATTGCAGATCATATCTCTATAAAAGACCTATATTTTTAAATGAATTTTCATTGTCTTACTATTTTTATTTAAAAAAAACTTTTTTTTAAAGTGAGGAAATGTTATGTTCACATATTTCTGTGTTTTGTATTTTCTCTATAATCATTTTAAAATATACAGAAATAACTACAACTTTTAAGTAGACAAACCATTCATGTATTTATTTCTACCTTTAATAAATAAATGTAGTTGCTGTCCAAACACAAGTTCACATGGAGTTGTATGATATTTGGTAAAGTTTCATGTTCCATGCTTTAAACAATAATCCTTAACTATGCTCTAAGTTAATATTTATACATAAATCACACAAATATCTAGGTAGCAACACACAGTTGTTACTGTTATTATTAGCATCCTGTATAATCAGATAGCATTAAGTGTTGTACACATAATAATGGACATTTTAATTACAAAAAATTTTCAGTGAGTTCAATTCCCAGACTAGGCCTTAAACACAAAAACAAAAACAAATAATCAGTTGTATTCAATTGAATCCCCTGAAAGAACCTAACCTGGTGCACACTTATGTGAGACAGACAAAGATCTGCTCCAATAAAATATTCTATTTATTTTATTTAAATTAAAAAAGACAACACATATTTTCTAACAATCCAGACCATGTCTAAATAACAGTGTAATACTAAAGCTGGTCAGTATCTATGTGCAGCAAGCTATTCGAAGATGTATTCCTGCATGCAAAGAATGCTATTAACTTGACTCCCCTCAAAAACAACATGATATTGCCCAGGCGTAACTTTAAGTTCTTATTTCTTAAGTGTGAATCAGGTCCTTAGTGTTTGTTATATTCAAAATTACATAATTACAACACTTTGGACCTGATCCACAGTTTTAGCAGAGAACAAGAGATCGAAAGAGAGAGAGAGAGATAAATATATATATATTTTATGTATTCATATTAATATCCTTGGGTCGGATATGCATGACTTTCCATCGAACAGATCTCCTGGCGTCCGGAACTAAGTTCTGTACACTAAAAGATGTTGCGTAATATCTTGCACACGCATACTCAGCGACATAAAAACATCCAACTTCCGCAAGTAGCTACTAGTGTTTAGAACTTAGTTCTGTCTGATGGGATGTCACTTTAGATCTGCGTGCCTAATTCCCGCAAGGTGGGCGGAAATATAGAGGATGGAGACTGGAGAGTGTGCATTGGTATGCACTTCCGCATGTATCTGTGTTCAGACATGCGCAGATCTATGCAGAGAACTTAAGGTATGGTTTTGGACACGTAAGTGTTCAGAACTCCATATGTGATAGGGGAGTTACATGGGAGTTCACTTCCCTCTCACGTGTTGACTTACAGACCTCCTTGCATTCAGAACATGCACAGAGGTCAAAAAATAATTGTGGTTTGATGGATCATCTAAGAAAGTTCTTATCCACACAGGTAACTGTTTTCATCCCACCTTCATTTCCTTTTTAAACCATAAACATTTTTTATATCAAGTATTTAATAACAAAAGACAAAAATATAAACTTTAATATTAAACAAATAAAATGTATCAAATGTTAAACAAAATTAAATAGCGTCCTCAAAAAAATCCAAAATATGGACCAGATTAATTAATTGTGCCTGAATATTGCTAATCATGCAATGTTGTCTCTCTTCTGAATTATATCCAGAAATATGCACTCTGTAAAACAGAATAATTTGACTTTAGAAGATCACGTTAAAATCAGAAATAAAAGTAAACTCCCTATTGTCATTTAACAGAACTTCATTTTCTAAAAGAAGATGGACACACACCCAAGGTTAAAATACTCTCAGAAATTGGCGTCTTTATTAGATACAATGCAAATCTAAAGGGTAGCAATGAAAAAGGCATTGTGTGGTCAAACAGGTAGCAAGTAAGGGGACCAAATCCACCAATTAGGTAAAATGGTTGTTTTCTGCATGCAAGCTTTAGAAAATCAAATATTTGTGATCTGCATTTAAACTCTGGATCAGGTTGATAATCTGATTGCCATTATATTAAATGTGACTATCCATAAATTAAGATAAGCTATTTCTGTAAGAATATCTTATACTGGAGTGGTCATGGTCTAGAGGGAGGTGCCAAAACATTTATAGAATTTCAGTGTTATGAGTTACCAATAGGTACTAATCAGGAGCACAGTATGAAATCATTATGTATGCCATGAAAAACTGTGAAGACTATAAGCAATTAGTGGAGAAGATATGGCACAACAGAGAGAAGATTAGAAAATCATTTCAAAGTTGACAGGGGGATATAGTTACATATCATACACTTACCAGTGCAAATGACAGGAGTTAGACATCACTAAACCGTTAATGACCGTGGATCTATTATTATTCATTCAAATGTGAAAACTGATCAACACTTTAATGAGGACGCCTGCTGGACACTTCCAAACTCAACGCAACATGGATGTGTGTCTGAGTATTATTCTAAATGTTATTTTTACTGTTAGTATAGGGTTAGGGAATATTAGGAATATTATACTATTAGGAAATGGTTAGGGTTAGATAGCAGTGAGGGGGTGGCTATGGATAGACTCTTATGAAAGGATAGTTAAGTTGTTAGGCTGCAATGTCTGATTATTCCCCACTGACAAGACAAAGGTCATAATGATACTATTGACCTTAGTGTTGTCAGAAAAAGGCCACTTTTAAGCATAATTTTGTAGACGTTAATACAGTGTCGACCGCATGTTATTTAGTGTATGAATGATGCAAAAAATACTTTGTATCTCATATACCGCACCCATTGACAAGATAAAATAAAAAACTGCTGTATTCTTTGATTGTCTAAAGTATAGGGAAAGGCTGGATAATGAGATCAAACTTTGACAAACATCCAAGTCCATCAAAAAAAGCATTCATTCATTCATTCCATACCATGAGGTAAGTCTTACTGATCTAATAAGGCAACACCAAATCACCTTAACTAATTGTGAATTGTAATTATGGCCTCGTTTCTATGCATGGGACAGAAACTGTGGTCAAGATTTTAACTACAAATAGCAAAATATTGTGGAATGAAATTTAATGCATCTATCAAAAAAATAAATAAGGAAAAGTATTTCAATTTCCATTAGGTAATGGAATCTGAATGGGAAGATCAAAGTATTGGTGTTATCAAAGACCAAGATCTCAGTCTTTTGGAATGAACTATAGAGAGCTGTCCACAGAGGATAAATTTGGAGTTTAGAGTAGCTTTTGTAGAAAAGACAGGATAGAATGGCAAAGAGCAGTAAAATAAAGGTAAACAGTTCTTCAAAAAGAGTATAAATATAAATGAATGCAGTGATGTACACAGTCCTACAACCTGGATACTAAGGTAACACTAAAAATTGGAAACACAAAAACTTGCAATTTCAATATGGATATTGTACATTTATCCAAAATATTTTTATTCTCAGATGGCATATATACTGTAGAAAAACAAATTAGCAAAATAGTGTTCATCAACTATTTTAAAGGCAAAATTGAAAATGGAAATGTTCTTAAAAACAACGTCCAGTGTATATATAGTAATCAAAAGACATTTTGAAATAAGGAGGTTACAATACCAGTCCAAACACATAGATAGCCAATAAAGTCAATCAGGTTCTTCAAGCACAACAGGGAGCGATTTAAAGTAAAATAACATCTTTATTAAAAGGTATCGTCGGCATTTGAAGAATATAGCGGACTGGAAAACATCTTTAAAATCAGCATGTAAATACAGCAAGTATCCACGGAGCAGGTAAGGTAGTACGTCTCCGCTGTACAATGGCCCAGCGTCCCATAACCTCATTGCCGTAAGCACAGATGCCAAACGACTCACGCTGCACGGGGAGCTGTTTAGGCTCTATCATTAACCTATTCTCTATTTGTGGAAACATCACTTGACTGGTGGTCAAGAGATTATATGGGCATGTCTGGATTATATGGGCGTGTCTGGATTATACGGGCGGGATGAGGTTGCAAATCCATTTCTACTACATGATGTAGGGGCATCAGAACACTTTTAGGTGTAAGTGGGGATATATTTTTATTTTCATACCCCCTCTCACCCCCCATTCTCATCAGAGGAGGCATGACAAACTAGCTTGGTTGATTCCTATTTAGTCATTACGGACCTGATTCAGAGACTGAAAATAAGAGAGGAAAGTTACTCCTGGTCAAAAACTATGTCAATTGCAGGGAAATCACATTTCATCTGTTGCACACAGTATTAGAGTTGAGAGGTGATGTTTACCAGCCCAAGTCTAAATAACAGTGTAAAAGTAAAGCTGGTCACTATCTTTGTACAGTAAGCAATTCAAAGATATATCCGTGCATGCAAAGTATACAATTAACTTTCCTCCCCCTGAAATCAACATGATTTTGTCCTGGTGTAACCTTCCTCTCTTAATTTCAAACTCCTTCTTAAGTCTGAATCAGGTCCTACATTGCAGTTTCATTTAAGGCAATTACCGTCCAGTTTTTCTAGTTCTTATTTAATGTAAAGTACCAGTATATTTATTATATAAGCGTGCCAGTTCCTCCTCTCCTCCCTCATGAAAAATAAAAATAATAGCATATCATACATAGGATAATATAAACATAAATTCGTGGATTTGCTCAAGATCACAAGAGTCTTCCTCAAGTTCTGAGTAGAAAAGAGTTTGTTCAGTGGGTTGTTTCCAAGTTATTATTGAAAATTATTTAATTGTTAGTCATTATATATAGTGGGTTAGCGCGAGCACCTGAAATTGTCTTTTTCTTGTTGACAAGACATACATTAGGAACAAATTTTGTTCTTACTGTTGATCGGCTCCATAATGTTAAAGTTATGTTTTATTCTAGGAGTTCAAATAATTACATGCAGATGTAACTCTATATTTACAGTATATAATTAGTTTACTTGTAAGGAAACCAGGAGGAAAAAAAGAGAAAGAAATGAGAATAATCCTTGTTGTGGTAATCAAGGTTCGGATGTGAACACAAGCAGAGGAAGAGCTATAGTAGAATATCCGCAGGGTGCCAGAAGTAAACTAACTAATATAAATACTTTTTTTGGGAAGGATCGGAAAAAGGATCCTCCCTTTCACTGGAATCCATACGAAGTAATCCGCCCAAAGACGCCCCAAACGTCCAATAGAGGATCGAGAGGAGGGAGAAAATGCTCCTCAAAAACAAGAATACAATAGAACAAACTGAGGAGGATACTAATAAAGGAGTTGTAAATATTTCTTCTAAATCGCTAACAAACGCACAAATTAAATGATTACAGAAAAGTTTAACCTTTGCTCCATATTCTAATGAAAATTTGTTTGATCATTTCATGGAAATCAATAAATATGTGTGTAATTTGTGCAGGAAAAGATAATTTGTCTTCAAGTAATTAAGGATGAGGATGAGAGGGAATGCCTCTCTAATCTGAAAGGAGTTACATCGGGAGAATGGGATCTTTTTAGATGTAGAACCTGATGTACCTCAGCCAATATTTGATGTAAATAAGACTAATAAATTTAAGAACAAAGATTTTTTTTTACAGTGAACTATAAAAGCACAGGGATTAATGCTTTTTTTTATAAAGCCACCCTAAATGATTTTAGAAAGATTTGTTTGACCTCCAATTCCGATCTCCATTTTAAACCAAATAATCTGAGTAAATGGGAAAGGATATCACTTAGGGAACTTATGAAAGATAATACCTTGGTTATAGGAGCAGCAGATACTGGAGGGAGTGTGGCTATGGATAACACTGACTACAAAGCTAAAGCCTTAAAACCATTGAATGATAATATGTTTTATGTGATCCTTGAAAAAGACCCTACTTTGAAATTTAAAGATGAGCTTGTGGCCCTCCTAGATGTTCAATTTCCTGTCACCCCGATTTTTTATCAAGATACACAAGTCTAGTTCACATCCCCCTGGACGTCCAATTATTTCTGGAATCCAATCTTTGACATCAAATTTGTCAGCCTTTATTTACTCAAAATTACAAAAGTATATGTTTTCCCTCGATTCCCATCTGAGGGATACTATGCACATATTAAATCTAATAGAAAATTTAAATTGGGTACCAACATATTCCTTTTTAACATTGGACGTCCAGGTACTTTACACTAATAAATAAAAAAAATAAGAATCAAAAAAAATCTTTTGGCCCCCAGTCAAGTGAGGTTTCCACAAATAAAGAATAGGTTAATGGTAGAAGAGAATAGAGGGAGTGCAAGCAATGTGGGTTGTTTTAGATGCAACAGGAATATATGTTTGACATGCATTGCTATTGCTAACAATGTAAACATATTCAATCCTTTTCTAACAAAAATTTTTATCCAATAAAATCCTTTGTAAACTAAGTCAACATTCATCATATATGTTCTTCAATGTCCTTGTAAATCTCAGTATGTCGGACGCACCATCTAGATACTGAAAGATAGAACATAGACAAATAGGGGGAGTGTTAGCGATGTGGGTTGTTTTAGAAGCAACAGGAATGCATGTTTGACATGCAATGCTATTGCAAACAATGTGAAACATATTCAATGCTTTTCTGACTAAAAATGTTATCTAATAAAATACTTTATAAACTGTGAGTCAACATTCGTCATATATGTTCTCCAACAGCCTTGTAAATCTCAGTATGTCGGACGCACCACCTGTAAACTAAAAGACAGATACTGTGAACATAGACGTAACATAATTAACAAAATGATGATTCACAGTGCTCCTAAGCATTTTTTAAACTGTCATTCTAGTGACCCAAATTTGTTGACTGTGTGTAGTTTAGAGATAACCTAGTGAAGCTGAACTAGACACACTCGGTATTTTTAACCTATCTGGGAAAACATTAACTACCCAACAGCTAAGCCTTTTGAGGAAGGGTCTTAGTTATACCCCGGACATGGACCCTAGTGAATTTGATCTGTTCATTGACCTGAACATATTCATTAGGGCCCTTTGTCGCAAACAGTTTTTTGCCCAACGACAAATGGGAGCTTCTAATACCCGTACAATCGCTGATCCGACTGAACCTCTAGATTCAGATGATCGGATATGTCTTGAAACTCTGAATGCACTTTTGAAGGAGGGTGGAATTGATAATTTCACCAGCCAATTACAGACTACATGTAAAAAGAGGTTTAAGAACCCATCAAATTTCTTTCCCACCTCACAAAAAGTTTGAGCCATTGACCTTTTTTATAAGTTGACAATGGAGGATTTCAAAGAACTCTGTTCTAAGCGGCAATTAGGACGCGGGCAATATATTGGGAATCTCAGTAGGGGCAATCGGGTGACCAGGGAGGACCCACACCTGGTCAATAGACATACGGACAAGGGGGAAGAGTTGTGGTATTGGATAGGGGGGCTTACATCAAGGAAGCCTTGAGACAGTTGGAGGACGGGGAGTTTTACTCGCCCCTGCTTAGGGATCCCACTAAGGACTTTCAGTCTGAGCTATACACGCTATTAGAGGGTGCTTTTGCTTTGGGTCTCATAGGCAGGGACGAGTTTAACTTCCTTTTCAATAAACATCCGGTGACCCCTATCTTCTACTACCTCCCTAAACTACACAAAACCCTTGTAGACCCCCCGGGATGCCCCATAATATCGGGGGTAGACTCCCTGACGTGCAACCTTTCTGCCTATATTGATGCACATCTGCAGGGATACGTTGTGGGCCTCAGATCATATCTGAGGGACAAAATGCACCTCTTGAGCAAACTTAGGGATTTTATTGGGAACCGTATTACATCTTTGCAACCTTAGATGTCAAAGCCTTATATACTCACATCCCCCACCAGTCAGGGAGTTCTTGGACAGAGATGGCGGGGCCACTTCTGAATTCACTCAGTTTTTGTTACAGTCTATTTTATTTATATTGACACATAATTATTTTTCCTTTGAGTCAAAGATGTACCTCCAGATACTTGGCACTGCCATGGGCACCAGATTCAACCCGAGCTTTGCCAACCTCTACATGGGGAAATTTGAGGAGGAGTATGTGTGGGGCGGCCGTTCGGGGCGATTCTGGTGCTATACGGGAGGTACATCGATTACCTTTTTATCATTTGGAACACTCGTTATTTTTGTATCACTGACTTTGTTGAATTTTTGAACACTAATCAATATAATTTACATTTTTCTCTCACTTGGAGTGACTCCGCCATCGATTTCCTGGACCTCAACCTCTATGTCCAACAGAATCAGATCATGACCAAAACATTTATAAAGACGGTGGATGTGAATAATTTTTTACATTACCGTAGGTTTCAATCGAAAGGGTACCCTGAGGAACATTTACTAAGGGCTAGACAGGAGGTACAGGCAATTGATAGGGACCAACTTTTGAAAGTACTAGCACAAAGAGGGAGGAGAATGACACAGGTGAGTCACTGATGTTTATTTCCAAATATAATAGAAAATCTAACAATATTAAGAGAATTATAAATAAAAACTATAAGGTGTTACTATGTGACCCTATTCTCAAGAAAATCTTAAATCCCAGTCCCCGTGTAATCTACAAAAGGAACCGGAATCTTAAAAATATTTTGGCACCAAGCATGATTAAATCTCTTTCTGCTAGTTCTTCTAATGAACAACAACCAATATTGACTCAATGGTTACCCTCTAGACCTATGGGATGTTTTAAATGCGGGGGACCGAGGTGTTATACCTGCAGTTATATCCAAAATAGGGTACACTCTTTTAAATCAACCGTAACCCATTAGGAGTATAAATTGAAGACCTTTGCCAACTGTGGGACAAGCTATGTAGTTTATCTTCTATAGTGTCCGTGCGCCCTGCAATATGTAGGGTGCACCACTAGACCCTTGAGGGAAAGGTTTCGAAAGCACAGAAGAAATATAATCAACAGGTGCTCTACTCACATGTTTCTAAACATTTTGATTTAGTTCATAATGGTAATCCCGATGGTTTACGAGTTTTGATTATTGAAGTGATTGGACTAACACAGAGGGGAGGGGATAGGTTTAGAACCCTGTGTCGGCAAGAGATTAGGTGGATTTTTAATCTCTGAACACTGATGCCAGATGGGCTGAATGAAGCTTTCGAATTTACCACACTAGGGTTCTAATACCGAGTACAACTATACCCTACCCCCCTAATTTTAACTTGTTTCTGTACATTATTCCTAGATCCATCCCCGGGGTAAACACATTTTGTTGTTTATTTCTGCATAGTTTATGGACATATATGGTATGAGGTTCATGAAGACACACACTTTTCAGCCAATAATGGCTCGACTGATTTGCTTTCTTAGTCCTTTGAACCTCCATATATCTACATATGTTCTATATATTATATTTAACTCGAGTTACAGACACTGTTGTCTTTAGATTTATCTGACTTAGGCACCTCTTGGTTATAACCCCTATCTTTGATGATTTACATCTTCTATTATGCTAGATATTTACAGTTGCATAGTATATATCCCAGGATATTAATATTAGCGTATTGTATTTTGGATCAGTTACTGCCCTTTAGATGATCCCTTGTCTGATATGCTTATGTGATATAACCCTGGTAGAAATGATAATTTGTATATTTTAGTGCATCATGCACTTAAATTATGAAGAATAAGATCAGTATTCCCATTGTCAATTTAACATTATGGTAGAGGTATCCTTATGTAAAATTTTCCTCCTCCTTACCTCCATTTATTGTTTAATATTATTAATATTATTTTTTAATATCATTTTGTATTTACCCAATACATTATATTGGATGGGTATTAATTCTATTAATTAGAGATTTGCTGGGATTAACACATGATACTCTTTTGTGTATGGATAAGATCAATCAATAAGATAAATGTGCTATACCTAGTTAACCTGTTGTGTCCTCCATCTTGTTAGGAGATAAAATGTGATTTATCGTACTTTATAAATATATTAAAAATTCTCTTTGAATTCTCCTATTTATTTATTTATTTACTCATCTAGGTTTAATGTAATATTCAAACACCCGTGTATATATGTTTAAAAGTATTTTATTTATGTATGTATTCTGTTTTTGCTCAATCCACTATTGTTGCTTACGATTAAACACATAAGTGCTTCGTACAGCTGAACTACCATGGAACAGGTGCTTCAGTAATTGAATAGAACCTCCTATAAAGGAGGGGATAGCAACATAGTGAGATCAGCTTGATAAAGTGTCGATCCTGACACGAAACGCGTCGCTGTGGACTTTTAGTACTGTGCTTTTGATTGTGGAGTTTGATTGTTGAGAATCTTTGCTACAAACCATGCCATTCATACCTACCGCCGGACTTGCCTGACACTATCATTAGTGTTCTCTAATAGTAGAGCTTTCGTTCCTGTGCTGCGGTGAATACATCCTAATGGGCAGCATTTGAAATGGACCGTGGCTCTAGGACTCCATAAAGATATACCCAACAGCTTCGGTTTAGCAAATATATCCTGTACTGTTGTGATCATACTTTGTGGGCATTCTGCGAGCCGGATCCGTGGTATCATGTCGGGAGCTTAATGGGAGTTTAACAACTTACAGGAGACTTGAAATTGCGATTTATTATATCGCTGCAAGATAAGGCGGTTAAGTGAACGGATCTGCATCATGGGCTGGCCACCCATTGCTCCATTGCGCTGTGTAACGGATGAAACTTCAGGAGGACAAAGACACCATCCCTACATTAGTCAGGTAACCTCCTATACATCTCACAATCTGATTAACCATCAATATTGTATGTCCTCCTTCTCTTATCAATTGGGACAAATGTTGCTGTACTCTCAACTATTTATTCTCCCATTACTATCTTAACAGTCTTTACTCCACTTATATCCCTGCACAGTTACTATTGCATTTTAATACCAATCTGTTGCTTACAAATGTATTTTACTTTGTTTTTATATTTATCTTTATGATACATTAAATGTGTTACTTTTGATATACACTGGTGTTATTCATTTTCCAAGCCATCACAGGTGGATTATTTTATAATCCTATAGATACTGAGTTCTAGTACTACAGCGCTGTCTTTTTCCCATGTGGGATTATCTGTAGTTTAGAGATAGTTCTACCCACTATCAAAGAAGGGGAAAGGTACAGAAGGCTATGCCAGCGTGAAGCCTACTGGATCTTTACTCTCCAAACCCTTACTTTGAGGATTTAAATGACATTATAGAGTTCAATGATACTCGATATTTGGATAGTGCTTATGGATGAAATCATATTTATAGGTGTTTCTGATGTATTTTGGATGTATTGAAATAGTGAGTAATCATTTTATTAGAATATATATATTTTTGTAATATTTGCATTGGTATATATTGTTTAGGGAATGGCACTTAGTTTGGTATACAAAAAGCATACAATGTCTCAATATATTGGTGCACCTGTACTGAGAATTGATTCCTTTGGATGTTAACTACATACAGGTACATATACCCTTAAGAGCAAGAGAAGCTTGATTATGCACCTGAGTGTGGGCCTTATATATGAGTTCCAACAGACGGCACAACTATTCGCTTTGAAAAAGTCTGTGGCATATGGACGAAACACGTCAGCCAGGTAAGACTATACTGATCATCATTTCACCACTTTAAATTGGTTGGAACTGTCCCTGTGACCACAGGGTAATATCGGTGGAATTATATCCCTCTAATTACCTTCCAGCCAAGTTATACCAACATATTTTGTGAATCTTCAAAAAGGAACTTATTGAAGTTTAGGGGGCAAAGTGAAATTATATATAAGATCTGAATATTTGCATATGTAGTATTGAATGTAAAAATAAATTTATGGGTGCTACAATAATTATGTGTTTACAAATTATAATAAAAGAATAATATAAATAGTGGCAGTAATGAATGTTCAGATACTGGTGTTAAAAAAAATAACAAATTTATTATTGGCACAACAAAAAAGATTAATAATAATCAGTGTGAAAGATAGAGACATAAAGCAATAAGACCACTTAATTTGATTAGTAATACTTATTATCATATACTGTCCAGACTTAAGTATTGTATATCATCACATTTCATAATATCTTAGTCCCAACTGAGAAGCAATAGACCTTTAATGTCCCAATATAAATGTTATTGAAAAT
>WWET01002623.1:107632-120588 GCA_011038615.1 Limnodynastes dumerilii | reverse complement strand
CTCTTCCAAAGACTCCTGTTTATACTTGATATGAGTACAAAGGAACAATATCATTTACCTGGTGTCCGCATATATATTTACCCCGTATTGCTAGGGCTAATGTATAATGCCTGTGTTTGCTTCCAGGATTAAGTACTCACCCTGTCCTGGTGTCTGCGCTAGTACCGGTGTCTGTGATATAACGATGATGGAAAGATGTCACCGGTGCCCACTTACAGGAACACGTGGGTGTTTGGATCTTTAGGTCTAGGCGTCAATATTGATTTTTCACAAGTCGAGTAGATTGAAATTGTGCCACAGATGCGTGTATAACACCACGTGGAGTGTCTTGTATTATGAGGAGAATATAGTTCACTCATGGGTGGCAAACCCTGGGTTACACAAAATCCCTCTTGGATCACTCGTAGATAAGCGTGATATACAGTCAATATTCCAATAAAGGGTATAATAGGGGTCTTAAAGCAAGTCTCCAATCTGGTATGCGCTTACGCATTTCGTCCAGCTCTGTGGACTTTTTCAAAGCCACTTTTAAGAGCTGTACCATATAAATACATATAAAATTAGATTCTTTGTTTTGTTTATTTATCTTTATTGGCGTACACACGTGTCAAAGCATATAGACAAAGATATCAATGTAGATAAACAGTGATAAAACATATGCAAAGTAGAAAATGGTCATATATTCAATATGACATTGTTGGGGCATGCAGCTCTCGAGCACGTTATCTTAGGTTAGGTAAGAATAATATTTAATACCATATTCCCTCAATTGTTATGTATATATCAATCCAATTTGTGTATACATATAAATAGGAATAGAAAAGGAAGCAGTATCAATGCACATCTTCAATGTGTACAGGGGGCCTGAGGTATGTATTCTCAGTACATACCAACTGGTGTGGCCTAAACATTTACAGAAATGAAATCTAGTAAAAGAGGGTAGTGTGTCTATATAGCTTTCCAGACATCATCTCTCAACTCTAATACTGTTTGCAACCGATTAAATATGACTCCCCTGCAATCAACATGGTTTAGCCCAGGAGAAACTAATTTCAAGCACTTAAGTCTGGATCCAGCCCCAAATCACTAACTACTCTCCTTGGACAGACACCAGTCTGTTGATTTACCTATACTGTACACTGTTATACCAAATAACACCCGCTTACTAGCACAACCCAGCCCCCTTTAGGAGACTATTAGAAGTGCCATTTTTCAAAAGCCTGGTTACTACGTACTGCATTCTGATTGATAGCAAGGATGTGTGTGCAGAAATCTGATCCAACCGAATAGAAAAGAGAAGAAATTGCAAGACTGGATCAGGTCCATTGTCTTTATTTATTCATTTATTTATTGGTATCTTTGTTTATTTTATTGAATAAAAATTTCCTTGTCATGCAGTCACTACAGCACTGAGCTAGTGCAGGCAACAGATGGATTAGCTACTTTAATACCATTTTCACATAGCAGCCCCTGGTTTGTGAGGCAACATTGGGATGACGTTGCCAGGGCAATAGTAAACAAATTACACCAATCAAGTGCTTTCTGTACGACCTGGGTTGAAAAACCTGGGTCTCCTTTCACACTACAGGCTACCTGGGTTGGACTTGGGAATAACTTTGCTTTTGACCTGGGTCCAATTCCTGGGTCATTAGCCCTGGGTAGAGGAAGTGGGACCCTTTCACACTGCGCCTTGACCTGGGTCGTCAGGGCTTGCATCACCTAAAAATGGTGAATGAAGTATATTTGAAATATAATTACTTGCAACAAGGTTTTTTTTGGGCTTTGTTCTCTCTCTCTCTCTCTCTCTCTCTCTCTATATCTATATCTATATCTATCTATATTTTAGAATGTGGCATAAAAATTGCAAAGCAACATTTACATGTATCACTTTGACACTGATCAAGACAAGTGAAAACATTTTCCATTAAACATTTTGATCAACAGTATCAAAGTGCAGCTTATGGATTTGTACTATTAATTTAATCGCTTTCAATCTTGCAGCCTGAGATTGGCTTTTATTATTCCTTACAGCACACCAATCACAGCATTAGAAATAAAATGCATTGAGGATTTTTGTGTTCTTTTAAGCCTCCTTATAAATTCTGTGCAAAAGAAGAAAAAACAAGCTGACCCTTTTGTTGTTGATATTGGATGTGGTGTGTCATTCAGGATCTGCTGAGCACACACTGAGTCTCAGCTAAAATTGATTTCCTTTTTTTTTTCCCATCGAGAAATTAAAAAAAAGCAGCTGGCTTTAAAATGAATGGCCTTCTTTCGATTTTTCTTTTCCACTGAAGCATTCAGCGAATGTAGCAAGCATAATAGGCTGAAGTAAACAGTGTCAGCTTCTGTTATATCAAGAGGTCTTTTAAAGCAAGCAGACAGTATCTGAAAAACTGCAAATTGTGTCAGATAGTGAAAATGTGTTAGTTTCCTAATAAGTGGTTTGACAATGTTGTGAAAAGTAGAATAGTTTGCTAATTAGGGCATCTTTTACATACACTGTTATGATTTTCTGTCATTGATGAGCAACAATAACAGTCTTGGTGAAATGGTGATAGAAAATAATGATTACAAAAATTAGCTGTACAATGATGGATTATGATCAATGGCTTCATGGAAATATATACATTATTACATTGTGAATGAAGCTAATACTGAAGAATGGGAGAAGTGCCAAGCTGATTCTATTCTGCATTAAATGTCTACTGCTAAAACAATGTCATAGTTTATTATAAAAAAAATATGTATGTAAATGTGTACCTTCAATTAAGTAGAATCATTTTAGACCCCAAGTTTTTTTTATGCTCTAAAATGAAAAATGCCTGGGAATTTATGGACCTAAAGCAAAGAACAGTATAAGTTTGCAGCTGATCCACAGCAGAAGTGCTAACACTTGAAAATGCTTTATTATTATTGTTTATTTATAGGCCGCAACACGGTATACGCAGTGCCGTACAAAGGCAAGAGCTACATATACAATACAATTAATAGACAGGATATAAGTTCAAATAAATAAGGAATACAATTCAAGTACAATGCAAAAATAAAATGCAGTACAAAAATAGAAGAACAATATGTATGGAAAATAAATATGCAGGATATGAGTGCAGGCGCAGGTGGAAATTAATGAGGACAAGGTAGGGGGTGATGACAGGAGGATGCATGCAGCAATGTTTGATAGGTAGTACTGAAATAAGCATTTGAAACATAATGAACATGAGACATGAAACGGATATGTATAGGCAAACAGGCTGTGGTGTAATGAAGCAGTCTATGCAAGACTGCATATTGCAAAGCATTTTTTTTTTATAATTAAAATCTACATATAGAGCTTACAGTCCACATTCCCTAGCACACACAGACTAGAGTTAATTTAAATCAGTAGCCCCGACATGGCCAAACTGTGGCTTCCTAGGTGTATTAAAACCACAAGTCCCAGCATGCTTTGACTGGCTATGTATAGGTGATACCTGACAAAGCAGGCTGGAACTCGTAGTTTCAAAACACCTAGACAGCCACAGGTTGGCCAGGCTCGCAGTAGACAGCAGCCGGAAATATGACCTCAGCGCTGTGAGGCAGATGTGCTACCACTTGTGTTGGTGTTGTTTAATTAAAAAAACAACAACAACAAAAAAAAAACGTGATCTGTATAAAACTGCTTGATAAAAATGTGCAGGAATACGCTATATATTAGTCTTTAAAAAAAATAGTTTGCATGCTGTATACTAGTGTATGCAGAGTGTGTTTGAAACATGTTTTAATTGTAAATTAAACAGATTTACTAATTATTAGGTGTGTAGGGCTGGCTATATACTTGCTAAGAATAAAAACTTTCATTGACTAAATTTCCTTTATCTTACACCAAGCCTAAACTGGTACAGTATTTTAGGAGGAGGCGCAGGAAAACAGGGATGCTGTTACGCTCACAGCTGCACTAAGGAGCGTATTCACACTCAAGGGTGAGTTAGGTGCAGACAGAACCACACCTAACTCACCGTTCAGCCCCTAACCTGCCCCCCACATTTTAGGTACCTTATGGCACTTAAGAGTGCCTTATCTTACCTTCTTAAGAAGGAAACTTTGCATGAAGAATGCCTCTCCCCGCCCTCCTCGGCTAATTTAAATCCCTCCCCCCAGTATTTACATTCCCTAAATTACGCACCTAAGAAGCCAGAGATTCTTAGGTGTGAATCAAGGCCTAAGAGCTGGATCCAGGCTTAGTAAGTGCTTGAAATTAGTTCATGGTTGCCGACTTTTGGCAGCTTCCCTCCGGGAGATCCCGGAGAGAAGCTAGCGACGCATGTGGAGGGCGGGGCTTAATGACGCGGGTTATGCAAATCATGTGTGGACATTTAGGGCTGGATCCAGACGTCAGTAAGTGCTTGAAATTAGTTACTCCTGGGCTAAACCATGTTGATTGCAGGGGGAGTCAAGTTAATTGTATTCTTTGCATGCAGAGATATATCTTGTTTTTTGCTTACCTCACACAGATACTGGCCAGCTTTACTATCACACTGTTATTTAGACTTGGGATAGGAAACATCACCTCTCAACTTTAATACTGTTTGCAACAGATGAAATATTACTCCCCTGCAATCAACATGGTTTAGCCCAGGAGTAACTAATTTCAAGCACTTACTGACGTCTGGATCCAGCCCTAAATGTCCACTTGCACAGAAGTGAACACAGGCAGATCAGCCTTTCTGGTTATGGGTTCACTCCCATTTTGTGCATTCACAGTGCTAACAATCACTGTGCTTGCAGCTAAATGAAAAGGTATAAGCAAGGGCAGTTTTGGATCAACCCCAAAATGTGTAGTTTCAAAGGTCATGTTTTATATTTCCTTTTCTGTGACTGTTTGTTTGCATTAAACTGCTTAGCTATATCGTTCTTTCCTGTACTGTCATTTAATTACACCGGTATAAAGAGATAAAATAGAAAAGGAAAAAAAACAAACTATTTTTTAGCTGCGGTTTTCTGCAAAATGAGAAAACTTGCTTCTTTATAGAAGTGTAGATACAAGTGTATTTTATTGTACCCCAGATCTTGCCATGTATTGAAATCTATTTAGGTGTGCCTTGAACTGTAACTGCTATTATATATAGCTAGAAAAGGAAAGTGAGTTGTTGAACCATATAAACATTGTGCAGAGTCGGATGACACACACACAGAATAATTTCAAAATTGCTATCACTCTATCATCTTTTTACATCATTTTGTTACAATATTTTGTCACCCCACTGTTTAAACCCAGTCATCTAAAATAAAGAAATTATTTGTTCTAAAGAATAAAAAAAAAACATGGTTACAATTTGTGTGATGGTTTCTTTTTTTGCATAGTGCTATAAGAAACCAAGCAAAATCCGACAGGTCTACCCATTTCACACAGAGCTATAAAGGCTTGCATTTGGAAAGCAGATTTCATTTTCACCTGCACTATTTAAATGGATGTGCTTGGAGTCAATTTGGGACCTTTAAAAAAAAAAAATCTGAAAAATGTGATTTCTTTATTCAGTTCATAATTACATATGAGAAGTAATTACCTCTATGAATACTGTTTAGGCTAAAGGTAATTTTACTAAACATTCATTGCATTGGATTGGATTTTCTACATTTATTTTCTTAAAAAAGGGTTTTTTTCATAATTCTGATCACCTTTCCAAACGATATTATAAAATACTGTATTATCTAGCATAATAATATTCTTAAGAAGCAAAGACCTGATTTACACAGCGGCTTTTTAGGTTCGTAAATTAATGAAGGGACAAACATCGCATGCCAGGACAAGTTAAAAATGAAGATAAGAAGAGTGGTTAGAGGGGGCTATTTAAATCTGGAATTCTGGGCGTGGTTAGCCAACAACGTTCCTATTTTGGCCACAAACGCACACAACTATAAACCTAAAGTTAAGGTAGCTCTATAGCATTCGTAAGTCGAGTAAGAAGATGAAAACCGAGGGCGTGTCAGGGAAGTCGTCATGCTACATGGATGCGTTGAATTAAACAACCTAAAGCCTTCTTAATTCATATCAGTAAACTCCAGCCACATTGCATATACGGCCCAGTATGTCTTGAAGAAACGTGTATATTTTCCAGGTCACCCTACTTGTCCACAGTTGTAGATGTTAGTAACTGATACAGAGTTTGGTGTAATAGTAAAAATAGGTTAATATGTACCATGTTGTAAAGCAAGAAGAGCTAACGTAAACCATGCAAACAGAATTACAGTTGAGAAGTGGCATTTCCTAGTTCAATTCTAAAATAGAATTTAAAATTAAAGTTGTTCAGCGTTTGTGGGATATAGCAAAAGCTAAGTATTTAGAGAAATTAAAGCAAGTAATTAATTTGTACCCTTTACATTGCAACATGGTTTAAATTTATACATAGAAATACTTCCAGAAACCCCAAATCAGGTCATAATTTTAATCCATTAAATCCAAACTTGATTTACTTAGAACACATGCAGACTCATTAGAACACAGCATTTCAAGCTTTTTCCCCCCACAGTTTTCATTGACAACAGTGTTGCTGAACAAACTCATACACTAATAACATAGTAACATAGTTGATGAGTTTGAAAAAAGACACCAGTCCATCAAGTTCAACCTATTATGGACCTCCTGTGATCCCTATCTTTATAATTGAAATTGATCCAGATGAAGCAACCTCCAATCTGTTGCAATCTGAAAAAAAATCCCTGCTGGTCAAAGATGACATCCTATTTCTCCCTGGATCCACTTCTATCCTTCATTTAAATGAACAATCCAGTAACCCTGGATGCCCTTTTTACTGCTAAAAATTAATCTAACCCTTTCTTAAACATATCAAGTGAATCTGCCATCACAACCTTCCCTGGCAGTGAATTTCCTATCTTGACTGCCCTTACTGTAAAGAACCCTTTCCTTTGGTGATTGAGAAACTTCCTCTCCTCTAACTTTAGTGGGTGACCCAGTGTCTTGTGTAGAGGGATAAAAAGTTACCATGAAAGTTCTCGGTATTGACCCTGAATGTATATGTATATAGTAATAATGGGCCTAATCCAGACCTACGCTCGCATGCGAGCTAACGCTGATCATAAGCGTAAAAACGGCAGAAAAAACGCACTGCGCATGTGCATAGTGACAACTTCCGGTCATACCAAAGACCTTTTCGTAGCGGTGATTCTGGCGTTCGTATTGCTTGCGTTTTTTCCGACGACGGGCCGTATTTATAGTACGAAGTTAGTACGGATGCTGGGGTTAAGGAATGTAGGCGGGGGGAGCCATTTAAATTGTACAGTATGGGCGTGCTTAGCCCGCTATGAACAGCGCGTCGCTACGAAAATACGTACGAACACAGGGAAAAGTTAGGGTAGGGTTTGGCGGGCGTAGTGAAAAGAAGGTAAGGGGAGTGTCGTGGGAGTGAAAGTTTTTACGCTGCAGCGGTAATATGCTCTGCTCTCATTCGTAGGTCTGGATCAGGCCCAATATCTCCTCTTAGAAGCTTCTTTTCTCAATGACTCCATACCCTTTATCAATTTTCTCACACTTCTCTGAACCCTTTCTAGTTCAAAAATGTCTTTTTTATGGAGTGGTGCCCAGAACTGAACTGCATATTCGATATGAGGCCTTACCAGTGATTTATATAGTGGCAAAATTACACTGTCTTCTTATCTTCACACAGTCTTCCCTTGCAACTATGCAAGTTAAGAATTTATTGGCCCTTGCAGCTGCTTCTTAAAATTGATCATTATTGCTAAGTCTATTGTCCACGAGCACTCCCAAATCCTTCTCCATTAAAGATTCCCCTAAATTTACCCCATTTCATTTATAGATTGCATGCTTGTATTTGATCCCTAAATGCATAATCTTACATTAAACCTCATCTTCCATTTGGCCACTCAATCCTCTAGTTTATGTTGCTCTGATTCCATTACCTTACCTTCTATTGCCTCATTGTCTTCACATTATCAAGAGTCCCCCTCACCTCTCCAAACTCTCCAAACTCTCCAAGTTCGCTGCCAGGGTGTTATTATTGACTCCTTCCTATTTTTGACCACCCACATTCGATCTCTCTCTATCTCTCTCTCTCTTTCTCAATCTTGTCGTTTCTGACTCTGTAATATTGTAACACCAAAAATATTGTCCATTCTCTGATCATCTCCCTCATTCACCTTTGCAGTCTTTTTCTTTCCAGCTTAACCCTCTCCCATCTCACTCCCCTTCAGTTCCTCTGTCAACGCTGCACTGGCACCCCCTCCACTACAGATTACCTTTCAAGCTTCTCACCCTCCTTTACAAAGACCTCCCTAGTTTCACTGCTCCCTACTTCTACCATATCTCCTTGCACACTGCCGCTTGCCCTCTTCGATCTGCCAACGCCCATCATTTCACCTTCCATCAGATCACTGCATCTCACTCCCACATGCAAATACCATTTGGTATGGTTTATATGTTTATGTGAATTTTGTATATTTTATTTATTCACTGATGGGTATTCGCATAGCGCTTCACACAAATATTTTAACTTTTTAAGGTTAATTCATTTGCTTAGTATTTTTGTCCTGCTGTCAACTTTGTTCCATCACTTTGTGCCATGATTATGTTTACTCAATATATTAATTTTAATAATAATAATAATAATAATAATAATAATAATATTATAATAATAATAATAATAATAATAATAATAAAGGTAAAATAAAGATGGAAGAAGAATAAAAAAGAAAATAAAACCTTGAGTCCAGTCTGTGCTTGACCGTTTTTGAGGAAAGCCTTGCAAGTGGTCTCTGTGCAGTGGAAGTCCCCGCTTAGAAAGATGCTAATGCGAAATAGGGACAACTGAAAGTTCCTTTTCAGCTGTCCTTATTTTGAATATCCATCTAATTTCAAATTTTTGTTCAGAATGTGTGAATATGCCTATCGCATACTCATCCATTCATTTTTGCTAAAAATTCTAAAACTCCATCGCCGTTGCAGCCGCCAGACCCTTCACTTCTATGGACCACTGAGAAAGGTGAGTAACCTCTCTGGGGACATTGGGGAAGGGAGGGTTAGTGTTATGGTCAGGCTGTGGGGAAGATAGTGTTAGGTTCAGGCTGCGGGCAATGGAGAGTTAGGGTTAGAATTAGGGGAAGTGTTGGGGTTAGTGTTGCCACTTACCTTTCAGAGCACCGTGTTCAGTGCTCCAGGGATCAATTGCTATGCCTCATTGAGGCATAAGCAATTGATATCCCAGCCAGATCGAAACTGGCTGGGAGAAAGAGACCCTATCGGAATAGGGTCATTTTAACCGAGGACCGGTGTCATAACTGTTTAGTTCCCTTGAGCTGGGAAACTATTTCTGGCACTCTTTTGTAATTTAGTCTATACTTTTGCATACCTTGTGAAAGTCTCCAAAACTAAGACTGAACATCTTACTAAGCTTCTTTACAAACAGTTACCACACAAGTGATTGTTCAAACTCTATATAGCCAGTTCCTCGTGCCTTATGCATCACAGAATATGAACAGCAAACTTTTGTCACCCTTTCTTTTGGTCCCAGCCGTTGGGACATGGGAAATAGCTCTTCTTCAGATAGGAAATACATATATGACTTCATCCCTAGGCTGTGGATTTTCTAGCTACACTGAACTGCGACCTGATAAGGAAGGTGTGACATTTCAAAACACCCTCAAGTGTTAAAATAGGGAGTTTCTATTACTCTAGCTAGCCATATTCCTTATTTAACTTAATTGAGTGACTACTGTTATATGCTGCCACCACAGGCTTAGGAAGCAGTTGTCAGTACAAAGGAATGGTTTTCATGAATGATGCAGCTGAAAGCTTAAATTTTGCTGCCCCATTCCTGAATGCATGAAAAAGAAATCTACATTCTGGAATGGTTACCATGTTGAATGGCCCATTTTCGATATGTGCCCATTCTGGTAAGGGTTAGGCTCAGGGGGATGCATTCTTCATAACAAAAATGCTATTTCTGAAATACAGAGAGCTGAAAACTCATTTTCGGCTGTCTGTATTTGAAAATAGCACTAATTAGAAGATCTTATTAATGAATGGGTATGCTGCATTTATTTTTCGGCATACTTACCCATTCATTTGTTTGGAAATCACCACAGCAGACCCATCGCACAGACACAGACCTGCCGCACCAGGCAAGACAGGTGAATATTACAGGGGAGTCTATGAAGAGTTTTAGGGTTAGGCTGCGGTTTAGGGAGTCTTAGGGTTTGGTTGTGAGGAGGGGAGTCTTAGGGTTAGGTTGTGGGGAAGGGAGTCTTAGGGTCAGGCTGTGGGGTTAGGATAATGGAAGGGGGGGTTAGGGTAAGAATTAAGACAAGGGTTGGGGTAGGATAAATACTCAACTCTCGCCGCTAAAAATTTGTCCTTGGGATCTTTAATTGCTGGTCCTCGGCAGGACAAAAGCAATCAATACCAGAGCCAATTCAAAATTGGCTGGTATAAAATAACCCTTTCAGAGTTAAATTAAATTTGAGAGAGAGCGCACTCACAAAGAGGTAATCTTGGTTCTTACAAATTGTGAAAGAATCTCAGAAATGTGGATGATAACCTAGGAGCCAATGATCATCAAGCAGTATGGTTTAGTTCAGGAGCTGAAGGGGAATTTAAAAATTCATTATTAACAGCAACATACCTTTGTATCAGAAAGGCTAAAAAGAAAGCCAATATGGTTTACAACAGAGGTAGAAAGTATAGTGAAAGCAAAAAAGATGGCCTTTAGTATTTTGCAAAGCAGATGGAGGCTATAAATGTTATCAGGGCAGCAAAGGGCCATTTGGTATGGAAAGGGGATAAAAGCTTTTTATGTATATTAATGAAAGATGAAAAAAACTAAAGAGTGTATAGTAAAGATGGCCATACAGTAGAGCGATTATCGTCCCAATTTTCCCAATTGTCCAAGAACCCGTTTTGAACGACTATTTGATCTTTTGACATGTTTTATTTAAATTGGGCCAGAAGATAAAATGTAAAATTGCACAGTGTATGGGCATTTTACGATAATCATAAAATTGTCGCCTATAAAGTCCTGGTGACGTTAGTACTTTTGTAGGCGTGATTATGCTAATCTCTCATGACACCTTCTCCTTTCCATCTGTTTGTGTTTCTTGTCCATTGACAACTTGATCGTATATACAGCATGTATTGAAGCAACTGAACTCTGGACTTTTTTGTAATGGTGCACACCTGGACTCTGGACTTTTAATGGAGCCTGCATGTGCATTTGGACTCTGGACTCTTAATGGAGCCAGCTTGTGTCCCATGGGCTTATAATGGATACTTGGGACAGCCCATCATGCAAATTTTGAATGAAAAATCATACGAGATAAAACATTTATCCGCAGGTGTATGGTCAAACGCGATTTTAGGGGGACGATAAAAGGAGATGGAAAATCTGAGGTTTTTCAAATTTTATAATGATTATCTGCTGAAATTAGTGTAGTATATGGTGAAGATATCATTTCGAAGTCTAAAGGACTTTTTCGATAATCTCTATGTGTATGGGCAGCTTTAAGCTTAAAACAGTTAATGGAAGTAGAGGTTTAATACAACCCTCCCTTGATTCAACAGGGTAGAACCTTGACTTTGGTATCCAACCAGATGTATTCATCATGGTAGAGCCAGAATTAACTAATTCCAGTCCATCAATATACTCTTTACGGGCTGGATCCAGACTTAAGTAAGTGCTTGAAATTAGTTACTCTTGGACTAAACCATGTTGATCGCGGGGGAGTCAAGTTAATTGTATTCTTTGCAAACACAAACTTATTTTTTTTATTATATTATAATTTGATTATTTATTTTTGTTTAAACATAAGTTTGTGCAATAATATGGTTTTAAAAAAAGCTAAATTTCTATTATTATTATTTTATTTGGAAAAGAAGTTGGTGTGTATAATTTATCATGTAAACTGTGAATGAGTAAATCAAACCAGATTAAAAGATAAAAATAACAGTGTCAGGGACGTATATGAAATATTTGTTAGGGTTATCATTTTACATGTTTGATCTGCACTGTTATGGAATAGGGATAGTCCTAGAACAAAACACATTTACTGAGCACATTTGTCGTCCAACCAAGAGGTCTGCTGGAATGAGAAATGTCCCTCTAGAGTCAGTCAGAGAAAGGAAATGGCCAGATAACCTTCACACTTCAACCAAGCGCCAAAACAGACCTCGTGGATCTAGACAGCCAGAGTGGCTCTAGACTCCACAGGGGGGGATACATCTCAGTGAGTCTTTGGAATAACCAGAGATTGCACAATCAAATGTAGGATCAAAGAAAAATATAATACTTGGGCAAAATATTTCTAGTGCCCAGGGTAACTCCTAACTTCTTAGAGGAATGAAGCCCCGGAGCAATACTTGTAATGTGAGAGATTGGGTCACTCTGGGAAATGTCAGTGTGAACTAACTAGTCCTGTACCCATGCCTACCTGCTGTTTGCTATCCGGATGTCACTCATAAAGCCAGGAATATGAATATTACACTTGTATAAGTGGTACAACCACTCAGAGGCAGAAATATGGTTTTATGGTTTCAGTTATCAAAATCCGATGGGTAGGTCCCAGAATCTAAGACCATCCCCATACTGAGGTCACAGTCTGCTGACCAATCACCTCTGCTTGCCAGGAGAAGGAGAGATAGATACATTGGGCTGGATCCAGACCTTGTTAAGTGCATTAACTTAGTTACACCTGGGCTAAACCATGTTCAATTCAGGGGGAGTCAAGTTAATTGTATACTTTGCATGCAGGGATATATCTTTAAATTGCTTACTGCACACAGATACTGACCAGCTTTACTATCACACTGTTATTTAGACTTGGGATAGGAAACATCACCTCTCAACTCTAATACTGTTTGCAACAGATGAAATATGACTCCCCTGCAATCAACATGGTTTAGCCCAGGAGTAACTAAGTTCATGCACTTAACAAGGTCTGGATCCAGCCCA
>WWET01002623.1:79118-94863 GCA_011038615.1 Limnodynastes dumerilii | reverse complement strand
GAGATAGATATATAGATAGATAGATAGATAGATAGATAGAGAGATAAGAGAGGGAGAGAGAGTGCCAGGCCGTGTTTTGTTTATATATATATATATATATATATATATATATATATACAGTCAATAAACAACCCTGAAAGAAATGTAAAAAAAAAAGTGTTCATCAAAAATAATGTAATGTTTTCGAATTACTTCTAATTCTATCTGTTTGTAAATGTTTTAACATTTATGTTCACAAGTGATTTTGGGCATGATAGCGGTCTATCAAAATCATAATCCTCTGTGTTGCTACAATTACTCATTAGGAAATTATGCTGCTTATGGTTGATATTTAATGATCATATCTGTTTATGGCTGAGCAAATATTATAAATCTACTATATACTGTATATATGTCTACAAACTCCCCATTAAAGATAACATTTATATGGATTTAGTTCCAGAAAGCACATGAGCAGCCGCCAATCCACTGAGCTCCACATGCCTTACTTTTTCTTGGGACTTATCAGTGTTATTCGGTATTCAAGCACAGTGGAGGACAGGCTACAAGAGTGTGAGGAACCAATATAGAGCTGATGAACAGTTTTTTTCATACTGGCATGCTGTTCAAACCAAGGTAGCAAAAGGAAGTTTTCGGGAGTAGCAGGAAACTTATCAGCAGTTGCTAGTTCACCTCTGCCTTACACAAAACATCGTTCTCATAACACTTCTTTTTCACAGCCTGAAAGATTACTATCTACACCAGCCTTTCCTGGTTCCTCAGCCTCAATGTCTTATGCTGACATCGTGCAATCTATCAACAATACTATGATCCCTCTATTGCAAATACAAGCTCAGAAATATACTGCGGCTATCCAAGGATGTTAAACAACAGATGGTGCAACTTACCCCAAAACAACTTTATTTGAAACAAATCTGAAGAAGACCACACTGACTTTATGTGGAAGGATCATAAGCTGATATGGAATAAGTTGGATGACATTGAAAACAGGTCCTAGCACATTAATTTAAGAATGATACTGTAGGTCTGCCACTTAAAGGAACCGCACTGATGGACTTCCTTACTGTTACCTTACCTGCATTGTGGAAAGCAGAAGATCACTGCTCAAATTTGGTTATAGAGCAAGACATCGTCTTGGACCACCACGTGAACATTTGAATACTAGGCCTCATCTAGTAATTTTTAGATGCTTAAATTATCTCCATAAGGTAGCACTATGGTCAGTGAGCAATTAGTGCAATGGAATTACTTGTGAAGGGCATAAATTGTGGTTATTCCTGGATTACTCTATGGAAGTTAATAAAACTCAGAAGAATTTTTTCTGAGATCATCTTGTAAAAGCAGGAAGAAAATTCACTTTAATTTATTCAGCCTGGCTCCGCATCTTTATTGCAGGGCCGGTGTCATGTGCTCCGCAGGGGGATGTGGTACATCCCAGCGCCATGCTGGATAGGCGTCGTTGATCTCCCTGCTCACCACCACTTTTCAGTGCTGACATTGTAGCCAGAGCCAGTGACTGTGACCAACTGACCACCATGTCTTTGTGAAATAATGAAAGAACCACCTGGAGTGTAATATCTCTTTTTGACAGCCTCTGCATATACCTTGAGGAGAACTATCTACACCATTGGCTACAAGAATATCCGGGTGCGGGTAGCAACAAAAGGTATTTGGTCTTCACTCTGATCTGCAGAGCAGGTGGATTCAATCTATATACGGGCAACTTGGTCAGACTGCAGCCAAGTAGCTCACTCATTACAAGCTGTGAGTGTCCCCATCTAACAAAGATTCCATATACAGTCTGTTGTATCAGCATACATCAATAATTGCACATTTTTCTTTATTAAAATAAGAGCATTGGGGTAGATCCAGACCTAAGTGCTTGTTACATTTCATCTCATGGCATATTTATGCTAGCGTATTTTCTATGCACTCCCCTCGCTCGTACATACTTTGGTCGTTTTACACTTCCCAAACCCTACCTTAACTTCTCAAAGCGTAAGTACTGACGTACATAATGGATTCACGTACGTAACTGCCTAACCCGGCCCATACTGTACAATTGAAATGCATCCCTCCACCTACCAAACGTAACTACAGGTGTCGTATGGATGAATCCGCCCCTTCGTTCGTAGTTACGCTGATGGTACGTATGTTCAGAGTTACATGGTGTAACATCTGCGCAGTAAATACAAATGGGCGTTTTACATCAGCGGCTAGCGTAAAATCGCTCGCGTACGTAGTTTAGGATCTGGCCCATTGACGTTATTTTACTGAGGATATACAGTCTTTACCAAAAGAGACCATCATATGCTGATGAAAGTGGGAATCAGGGCCAGTGGAACCTGATAAGCAGGGTAAGCGTGGCGGGGGCTCGCCAAGCCAGAGAGGCCCTTCCCTCTGCCTACCATCCCCGGTGTTGCCATATAAATAAAAAAAGAGCTTAAAAAAAAAGTTATAGTTACCTAATATGGACCCAGCATCCTCTGCTCTCCTCACTGCTCCCTTCTCACTGAATGTCGGGTGCGACATCATGTCCAACATTTTCAGTGAGGAGAGGTGTCTGAAGACTCAAGAAAGAAGAAAACAGAAGAAACAGAAGAAAGAAGGCCAAGTAAAAGGTAAGTAAAGTAGAGCACACATAGGATTTTGGCTTAGTCAGTGTGTGCATGAAGGCGGTGCAAGAATTATTTTATGATTTCTATTACAAGAAGAAAACCAAAAAATGTATAAAAGGGAGGATGCAAATGTCTTTTTTGCAGGGGGGCGCCAGACATGCTAGGACTGACCCTGCTTTAATGGTTTACAAAAATTTTCTTTCAGCAATGGATGAAAGGGCTTTTCTAGAGGAAGTCTATGGGTGACATCTCCACTTTTGCTTTCCCGCAGCTTAGTAAATCTGGCCCTTGAACTTGTGCACACCATTTTGTTGGTGTTATGGGAAGGTAAGTTTTTTATTTTTTACATTAGCTCTGCTAATGTAATTTTTTTTCAGTTATCAACTGATTTCGTCATGTGCTTAGCGCTGAACTTTCCATATGAAGGGGGGATGAAGGCAGGAGTTTAGTGTTGTGGATTTTGGACTCCATGGGCTGGATACAAACGTTATGTACTATGTATGGAACGAGTTCATTTACAAGATATGCATGGCGGGTGGCCATAGGCATTTAAATTGTACAGTAAGAGCTAGGTCCTTACGCCCAATTCAGTATTCCTCACGGAAGGGTTTTCTTGCTGAATATTTAAGGCAGGTCCCTGGGCATGGATCCTGTATCTGTACGGAGCAGAGAGAGTGCCCTTTTCTCCTCCTTGCGGGATGTTGGATACAAAAATCAGTACGTAAGCCACTGCAATGGATGCTAACATATGCATTTATCCCTTAACTCTGGCTCCCGACTCCATAGGGCTAGATTTACTAAACTGCAAAAAAAAAAAGTAGAGATGTTGCCTATAGCAACCAATGAAATCTAGCAGATGTTCTCTAGTATGTAATGGGAAAGAGCGAGCTAGAATCTCATTGGTTGTTATGGGCAACATCTCCATTTTTCCTTTTCCATGGTTTAGTAAATCAAGCCCCAAATGCTTATATGCAGAGGGTCAATATGTTATTCTCAATATTACTATTGTAGAGCTTAGATATGTACTGTGCAATCACTAAGCTCCAAATGTTTATCATAAAAAAAGATTTCCAATCCTTATTATTTTAATTTGGTATCATCTTTACATCTGGATAGACAGACCTCTCTAGGTGGAATTTAGAAGTTATTTAAGTTGGGAGCATCTCAGTTTGCAATACGACTAAATTTTGTAAATATCTGTAGGGAGAGCCACCCAACAGAATGAAATTATACTTGTCTCTCTCATGGTATGTTAGCCTGTATTGAATATATTCTGATCTCTGAATCTTTACTATCTAGAGCAGCGGTTCTCAACCTTTTTTTTGTGGGAGTACCAGTTACCCACTATGGATTATGTCCATGGATTAAGTACCACTTTGCATATGGTGTACCCACATTCCCACAACCCATATATATATATTTTTTTTTACACATTGTTGCAGCGATTTTCTACATATGCCATTTAGCCCGCAAGATATTTTATTAATTATGTAGTCAGACATTTGGTATCATACTTCTTTACAACTTTGCCCAGATGCCCTGAGTACCACCTAACAGTCCAAGTACCACCTGATCTAGAGCCTTAAAAGTGGAGATGGAACCCATCACTATATATGACCATGCATTTGTTTGGATATGAATGGAGGGAAATTTAAGTGGAAAACCTCCTATTCAATTGGCTTTTTCATCGCACCTAACAAATTTAGAGGTATGTTGAGAATGACCTAAGAAAATTATAAAGACACAAATCAGGACCATGTTGATAATCCTCAAACTTATTGTCTAGCTTTTAAAGCAGTAATCAGGGGCTTAACCATTTTTTTTTATCTCGGTGGATAATAAGAATTTGTCCAAGGATTATTTGGAGGTTCAAAAAAATATTACGGATAGTTCTCAGGCTGAATGGGCAGCCCCTCCCAAACCTGTCAGAAGGTATCCAATACTAAAAATCTATTTGAGGGACTGCTGAAATGTATGGGAGATAAATATTCTGCCAATCGGAGGTTCCACATTTATAAGTGGGGAAATCTTTTAAGTGGGGACTTTAAACCTACTGTTATAGCTTCTTTACAAATAATGAAGATGCTCTAATTAATAACAGACAGAGTATAGTTGAAGTCCTTAAAACATTTTTATAAAAATCACTATAGTCAGAATTGAATTTCATTTCCATGTATGTTCTGTATTTCTGTAGATCAAGGAGAAGTCCTTATCTTCTCAATTTCCTTGGTAGAAGTTCAGAAAGCGATAAAACCTCTAAAAGCACCAGACCCAGATGGATTGACCGGGAAAGTTTATAAAATCCTAGCTCCGTATATTAGTGAGACTTTACAGAGTATCTTTAACTCACTTTTAAATTCTGATCTATTCTCCATTATTTTAATGCTGCTGTTTTAAAAAAGTTACCTAAATTGGCCAGAGATGCATCCCATCCAGCCTTCTCTACGCTTAGGGTCACACCAGCATCGCTACAGAGGTGGATCTAAAATTTTATTATGGGGGGGTAGTTTTTTGATCAATTTAAATCCCTCCTCTTTTAGTATTGACTCCTCCCCCTTTCCTCACCTCTATACCCTTCCTCCACTATTTTATTTACATCCTTCTTTCCACACTGCCCTCTCTATACCTGCCTATGCCCATTTATCAGAATAGGCATTTTGTAGGCTGAATAAATATAAATGTGGACAGAGTCATTAATAAAAATGTTATTGCCTGGGACAAAAAGAAAAACTTATGCCCTTTAGCCCACAAATTTCACGGTACTTGCCCACAGTAGCACAGAAGTAAGGTCAGGACCTCTACTCCTTCTCCCTTCCACATGAGAGCTCTCCCTGTTCTGTGTCAGAGCCCAGCAGTCAAAGTGCCGGCCTGGGAGCTCCGCTCCCTGTAACTTCTGACCAGGACCGGTTGACGTCAATAAGCCAGACAGGCACTGTCTGTGTCAGGGCTGCACTCCTGGCCAATATTTAATTATTATTATTATTATTATTATTATTATTATCATTATCGTTTATTTATAAGGCGCTCAAGGTGTACGCAGCACCATACAAAATAAATCAAAATACAGTACAGACATACAGGGCAGGGATGGACAGCATAGTACATAAATGCCCACAGTGGAAGTGTCAGTCTGGTTAGAAACGAAACAGCTGTAGAGCAGGTGCTGGATGATGATATGAGTTCCTTCTTTCCCTCAAGGGGATGCATGAATGGGGAAAGAAGCAATGGAAAATAACATTTATTAGTACCATAAAAACACATATAAAACATAAAGTGGGGAACCAAAGTCCATACCAGGGAAATGGTAAGTGGGAGAAGCACACAAACATCTGCAAAAGTTGTTATGAACCCGGGTAGGCAGGTCGCTGTGCTGCTGCTGATGGCATGGAGTTGAACACTGGTCCCCTGTGCCGCCGACTGACGCGTTTCAGACTCACGCTGAGTCCTTTCTCAAAGTCCGTTGATCTCATCTGTCCATAAGAAGTTGTTCCAGAACTGTAATGGCTTTTTTAGAGGTTGTTAGGCAAGCTCTTTACATCATGTGGTGAACCCTCTTGTGAAGTCTTCTCTTGATTGGTGACTGTGACACATATACACAGACCTCCTGGAGAGTGTTCTTGATTTGACCAGCTGTTGTGAAGGGGTTTTTCTTCACCAGGGAGAAAATTATTCTGTCATCCACCACAGTTGTTTTCCGTGGTCTTCCGGGTCTTTTGGTGTTGCTGAGCTCTCCGGTGCATTCTTTCTTTTTAAGGATGTTCCAAACAGTTGATTTGGTCACACCTAATGTTTTTGCTATCTCTCTGATGGGTTTCTTTTGATTTTTCAGCCTAATGATGGCTTGCTTCACTAATAGTGACAGCTCTTTGGATTTCATTTTAAGAGTCGACAGCAACAGATTCCAAATGCAAATGTCACACCTAGAATCAACTCCAGACCTTTTACCTGCTAAATTGATGATGAAATAACGAGGGAATAGCCCACACCTGTCTATGAAATAGCTTTTGAGTCGACTGTCCCATTACTTTTGGTCCCTTAAAAAGTGGGAGGCACATGTAGAAACCATTGTAATTCCTACACCGTTCACCTGATTT
Organism: Limnodynastes dumerilii; assembly: GCA_011038615.1. NCBI lineage: Eukaryota > Metazoa > Chordata > Amphibia > Anura > Limnodynastidae > Limnodynastes > Limnodynastes dumerilii. The sequence goes on along the minus strand of WWET01002623.1, from coordinate 88,151 downwards.
GCATGTAAAAACCCTCAAATTTAAGCTGAAAGTCTGCAGTTAAATCACATCTTGTTTGTTTAATTTCATATCCATTGTGGTGGTGTATAGGGACCAAAATATGAGAATTGTTTCGATGTCCCAATATTTATGCACCGGACTGTATACAAAACATTTATTTTTGCTTTTTATTGTTATTGGCAATTGCCATCTGGAGACCTGAGTAAGGTCATAATTCAGCAAGGTGTTCCAGACCTATTGGTCACTGTTACTTTTCTAAACGGAAGATCCAAGGTCATTGTTGAGCTTATTAATTTGTACACAGCAAAATGTTAGCGCTATATAAAATAAGTTATTAGCCATAATTCCAAAGAAACAAAGGGTTTGCTGTGATATACACCAGAGTATAAAGTTCAGGAATGAATTAAAGCAACAGGTTAGAGCCAGCAGTGTGCTGCAAGATGTTATTGCCTTCTTAGGTGTACCATTCTTCACTCAGCCTTCTCCGGCTCACTGAGTTCAGAATGAAATGAAATCTATAAACTGGTTTGTGATTGCTTTTATCTGCAAACCTCTTGTGAGAGGCACAGCAAATATCACAGAGCCAGTGGGAATGACAGAAAGATGGAATATGTTGCAGAGAATCTCTGCCTAGCTCTGTGCACCGTCGTTAACATATTCACGTGACTTACTCTCAGGGAACAAATCAATTTCCATTTACAAGATTAAAAATTCAGTATCACAGTGTACAAAACAGCCAATTTCCTTTTGATTAGGAATAAGATTCTTCAGAATAATTGAACAGAAAAAAAAAGAAATCGTGTCCAGAAAAACTTACAAAAATTAACCAACTGTTGAGAATCTGTAGGCAAGTAAATGTAAAATTAGATGAATGCAGTTGAGTTCAGAAATTGATTAGGAAGGGATTAGTAGGACCACATGATAGAACAGGAGTGTGGGTCCCCGCTAAGAACGGCTCTATTTCAATAGGGCCATTCTCTCCCAGCCAGTTTCGAACTGCTCCAAAAGGTAAGGCTAAAAACTACAACAACCCTTCCCCTAATTCTAACCCTAACCCTCCCTTCTCCCTAGCCTGACCCTAATACTCCCTTCTCTATAGCCTAACCCTAACCTCCCCTCCCCTTCCTTACACTAAAAGTCCCCAGATAGGTTACTCACCTAAACTAATGGGTGAGTATGTTGATCGGCGCACTCACCCATTCATAAAAAAAAAATTATAAAATGGGCCCCTATTCGAAATAGAGACAGCCAAAAAGTACCTTTCGTCTATCTCTATTTCTGAAAGGAGCCTTCATTGCAGGGACTGCAACCAATAGAATAGACAGGGCCGATGCAGTCCATTGGGGATGCGACACAGACCGATCCCAGTGCTTCTTGCTATGGTGCCCAGTTGAAAGGATTCCACAGTCATAAAGTCAGCCCATACTGGAGGTTCCTGTATGAGCTGCCGTGGCAACAGCTGACTGCAAAACTTCTTTTAGCTGTACTATTTAACAGCTGTGGCAGCTCATACAGGAACTTCCTGTATGCACAAGGAAGGAGGCAGAGAGCATGCTGCAGAGGAAGGGAAACACAAAAGTAACTAAAGGAAAGCAAAAGGGGAGAGGCTGAAGACACATGATGGGGATACTGGGGAACTGAAAACACAAGATCGGAATACCGGGGGGGGCTGGAGACACATGATTAGGGATATTGGGGGGGGGGGCTGGAAAGACATGTTGGGGGTACAGGGGAAATTATGCCCCCTTTTAAAATCCAGCTCATGGTTGTCTGTGTTTTATTTTGGGTTTTGGTGGTTGTTAGGGGGAGGTTGTGGGCAGCCATCAGTCATGGGAAGATTAAAGGACATTACTGGAGAGCATGCACTGCTCTCAATAAAGAGAGAACTGTAGGGATAGAGAATTATAAATAACCCTCTATAAGACCCAAACTGAGGAATTAATAAAGTGAGGATTGTTAACTTAGTTTTGCAGGGCAATAATAATAATAATATGGTTTAAAATAATGGTGACATATTTCTACTTATAGATAATTTTTTATTTTAAAGTTAAAATCCTCTAAAGAAAGTTCAATTGACTAGTAAAGAAAGGATAAGCTATTAGATCACTATAGTAAATGTAAAATAGAATAAAATAACTCCCCATAAGTGTGAAATCAAGAATGATTGCCCACAGTAAGGTTTAAATAGAGGTTTTGCTCTTGCCCCAAGAACAAGGAAGTGATTACCAGACTTGGGGTTTAGAAGTGTTAGAAGCAGGAGATGTCCTTGTGCAGTTCAAAACTGATGCAATGCTTGTGCAGTTTATAGCTGAGGCAATGCTTATGCAGTTCATAACTGATGCAGTGCTTGTGCAATTAGTTTATAGCTGAGGCAGTGCTTGTGCAGTTTAGAGCTGATGCAGTTCTTGTGCAGGTTATACCTGATAATGCAGTTCTTGTGCAGCTTAGAGCTTATGATTCAGTGCTTGTGCAGTTTATAGCTGATTATGCAGTTCTTGTACATTTTATAGCTGATGGTGCAGTTCTTGGGCAGATTATAGCTGATTATGCAGTTTATAGCTAATGATTCAGTGCTTGTGCAGTTTATAGCTATATACCACTTTAGGTATAGTGCTCATCATAGGTTCATTGAAGGGGTAGTTTAAATATTTTGTACAGAATATGTATTTTGGATCATATGTATAATCATAAATCTAAACCAGACTTAGACTTGCAGTACACAGCATAGTGCATCTCTGCAATCTTCCACACTCTGCATGTCCAGAACAGAAGTAAAATGCTATGACTGCCAGTATTTGAAAAGGCATTAGTTACAGGGACAGGGGATGTGGATTAATGCAGTCTATTTACAGTTAGAGTGAGTTTCTAATAAATAAAAAAAAACAATGCAGACCTAAATGTTAGCCTAAGTATGCACAGTTTACAAAAAACAGGGCATATGTAAGTCCACAAAGATGCTGATAGATAGAAAGCATACATATGAGACCAGTGATGTATAACTGCAAACATTTACTAAAGGTAAGATTATACTTAGTTCTAACCACACAAATAAGAAAGAACATTGCATACCCATCATTTTCATTAAAGTGAACTACTTAGTGGACTTATCCAACACATTTGAAAAGTAACTTCACTGTGGTTGACAGCAAAAGACTGCACTTGCATAATACAGATCCAGAGTCACACTTGTGTTCACTGTGTAAATTTCCATTATTTGTAAAAAGTTTTTTTTGTTTGTGGGGCTCAATGTGTAAATTTCTATTTATTCCCTTGCACAACTAATAAAAGGGCCGTATTCACAGATCCGTTAGTTAAAGGTATGCAATTATGCGCACGTACGTTGCAAGCCAACACCCATGACACTCCTCTCACACGGACAGGGTTTTCGTTGACTTCTGCCTCCATAGGGCACCCTTATCGCTACTTGTGCATTTACGTGCATATAATTCTTCCGTACGTGTGTATGTAGCTAACCGCACCTTCAAATGGTCATTTAAATGCCTCCACCCACTTTCACGTAACTTTGTCCGTATGGATTTCAAGCATGCCTCGCAGCACATATGTCCCCAAGAGCGATTCACAAGTACATGCCTAATGGACTTCCACGCGTAAATTTAATGTAAACAGCAAAAATAAAGTTACTACGCAGTTATTCCGATCCTAAAAATACGTACGGAACTCTGCGCATAAACGGATCTGTGAATACGGCCCAAAGTCATTTGGTTTTCAATATCATCTCTATGCAGATGATACACAAATTTATCTATTCAACCCTGATCTTTCACCAACCGTGCTGGCCTGTGTAACTGAATGTCTTTCTATCATTTCATCCTGGATGTCCTGCCGCCATCTTAAACTTAAAATCTTTCAAAAACACGGTTAATAATATTTCCTCCTGCCAACAAAAGCTACCCACCCGGTCTCTCTATTTCTGTTGACAACACTGATATATTTCCTACTCATCAAGCTCTCTGCCTAGGTGTTACACTTGACTTTGAACTGTCCTTTGTGGCACACATACAATCTGTCTCTAAATCCTGTTACATACACCTAAAAAACATTTCCAGAATACAAAAAAAAGGTATCATAAAACACTGCTAATACTCTCATTCATGCACTAATCATCTCCCGCATGGATTACTGCAATGCTCTCCTTACTGGACTCCCACAATATAAAGTTATCCCTCTACAGCAGCAAGACTGATTTTCCTTGCTTAACGTTTATCTAGAGCTAGCCTACTCTGTCAGTCTCTAAATTGCTTGCCTGTATATACAGAATCAAATACAAAATCCTTTTGCTAACCTATAAAGCCATAAACAAGACTACACCTGCATACATATCCTCACTTGTGTCAAGATATATCCCTGCTCAGATCATCACAACATTTACAATTGCCTTCTATACTTCATAAATGCTCTGATTCCTGATTACAGGACTTCTCCTTGGCTGTACCCACTCTCTGGAATAACTGTCTTTGCCCATTAAGACTACCCGCTACTCAGGACTGTTTCTATGTAGGGCTTACAATGCTATCGCATGGGGCATGCCCTTAGATGGCTTAAAGGGGGGCATCCAGTAGTAGTATATTTGGATGACTTCTTGGTATATTCTTCCTCCCTGGACACTCCCTGCTCTCATGTTCGGCAAGTGCTTGCACAGTTTTAGGAACATAGGGGCTGATCCAGACCTACGGCCGTCGTAATTAATACCCTAAATGTTGCTCGGCGTAGTTAGGGAAACCCAATTCTTAGGATCGGGTGTCCCTAAATGTTGCGTAGTTACGGTAAGGGGGCGTTCCTTGCCATAACTACGCAACCGTTATGGAAGGAAGGCGGGAGAAGGTAAGTAAATGAGGGAGGGAGTGAGGGTGGGTTAGGGCAGTTACGACCCTGTGGCCGGCATAATTACCTACTGTTACGCCGGCTGATGTTAAGGTAGCCTTCAGCCAGAGTAACAGTGGGTAAAGGGGGAGCGTCAGGGGAGTGCTCCAGAGCTACGCTGGCCATACTTACGGCCAGCATAGCTCTTGATCAGCCCCATAAACTCTATGCCAAGCTCGAAAAGTGCGTGTTCAAGGTTTCGTCGGTAGTCTTCCTGGGCTATGTCATCACTCAAGGGCTTCGGTATGGACCTGGACAAAGTGAAGGCCATGCTGGAATGGGTGCAACCCTTTAATCTAAAGACTGTGCAACACTTCTTGAGTTTTGCAATCTATTACAGATGCATCATCAAGACATTCTCCACATTGATTGCTCCAGTTTTGGATTTAACTAAGGAAGACGTTGATCTCAGTAACTGGCCCAAGAAGGCGGTGGAGGTCTTTTAAAGACCTGAAGCAGGCCTTCATCTCGGCACCAATTCTTCAGCACCCAAACCCAGAACGTGGAATTTGATGCCTCAAACGTGGGAGTCAGAGTGGTTATATCCCAGATGGATCCTGGTTAGTTGTATCCCTGTGCTTTCTTGGTGACCAAAATAAACTATGACGTGGGGAATAGAGAACAGCTCACAATCAAGTTGGCACTTGAAGAATCGAGACATTGGCCCTGATCCTGAGCTACGGCCGCCGTCGCTAGTATGGCGGCCGTAGCGCTAATGCGCATGCGCCGGGCAGATGTTGGGCGGCGTTACTATGGAAACGCCCGATCTACGATCGGGCGTCCATAGTAGCGGCGTTGGGACGCTGGAGGGGACGTCCTCCAGCGTCCCAACGCTCACGTTACTCCTGGAGGGCGGGGGGAGGTAAGTAAATTAGGCTAAGGGGGCGGGCTAGGCGGCCATACGCTCCTGTGTGAGCGTATGGCCCCTTCCTTACGCCGGGCGAAGCTAGGGTAGCCTTCACCCGGCGTAAGGAAGGGGCTATACGCCCGCACAGGGGGAGTGCCAGGGGGGAGTCAGCGATGTAACGCTGAGCGTTAGCACGCTCAGCGCTACATCGTTGTTCAGGATCAGGCCCATTGGCTAGAGGGGGCATTGCATGTCATCATGATGCTCACTGACCATAAGAACTTAGGGCCTGATCCAGACCTATAGGCACCTTACGGCCACCCGAGGTCTGTACGACCGCCATCGTAGCAGGAATTGCACGCCCGTGAACTCCCCCCGGTGGGCGTAAATCTTACTTGTCCAGATTCCTACCCTAAAGTTTAGGGTAGATTCCTACCCTAAAGTTTATGATCAGCTATATGGACGCATAGCTGATAGTAACGGGGCTTCCCACGCCCTGTCCCCTAATTTGCATGCCTATTTCCTCATTTACGGTGGAGATACAGCATGTGTAAAGGGGGGGAACCCCCTTTTCATAACAAAGGCTGGCCCTTACGCCACCATATGAAGGTTCTGCACATGCCGAGCCGGCCGTAATTCCCTGGGCGGCCATAGTTCTGGATACGGCCCTTAGTGTATATTGCCTCAGCCAAGAGACTTAATCCAAGACAGGCCCAGTGAACCCTGTTCTTCACTCGGACCCTGTTCCAGTTTGTAACCACCTACCGACCAGGATTCCTGAACCTTTGGGCCAATGCACTGTCTTGGTCATTCCTGCCAGAGCAAGCCCCATCTGCCAGTCCTGAACCCATCATTCTCCCTTCCGCCATCATTGCAAGAATCACTCAGGGTCTCCAGGGCAACTGTTACAGGATAAACAGAGAATGGAAGTTGCTCAATCAATTTATAGGTAAATGGGAACAGGTGCATGAAAGGCAGGGGTTAGTTTGCTAGACACAGAAACAAAGGGAAAAAAAGTCCCAGCACACTGCCATAAACCAGTAACAAACTATACTGTTCTATCTGTAAAATAAAACACAGAAATGTTCGTTACACATATTTGCGCAAATATGCGATAAGCCACCAGCCACCGTCAAGGCCTGAATGAAACCGCAAACAGGCTAATGCAGTGAAACGCATTAAGGTGCATACTACATACGTCTGGCCAGACCTTTAACTTGCTAATAACCCTCAAGACTGGAACCCCTTTTTATGGATCCTCCCGATTGCCGTACCAGTTCTTCTCCCGTGGACATATCTAACACCACCTTGTGCCTGTGGACAGCACTGCAGCCGTCGCCACTCTGTGCCGGGTCCCAATCAGACCTATCGGTAGGTGGGAGCCCTGTTGGATAAATTGAGTCCATCTGCACAGCCAGCAGTCATCCTCTCCGGTAATACAGGAGTTAAGGTACAAGGGCACGGGAACAAGCAGTGTGAGAGACACTACACCAAATATACTTATACAAATGTGCTTCCTATGCCAACTCTCCGATTAAGAGATGCCACACTGGCTATAACAGTCTGAATTGTGTCAAATTAATCACCGGAGGAATCCCCATAGAGGACGGCACGGGGATCTACTCAGAGTATAAATCTGTTCTATCAACCAATCTTTTTGGGTTTATACAATACAGAATACACCAATCTGCTTCTTCTTATTATTTTTTTTATCGTCTCAAATATCCCTGCAGGGTAAATAAGAGGCTATAGTTATCTCTGGCCAGGCGCTTATGACATTAATTGTTTTTATTTAATAAGTTGTTTAATTTTATTGAAGGAGTTGGATATTAGTCTATTTTGCTCACCACTTATCCCCTCTTTATTCTTTTGCAAATTTGTACAGGGCTGGCAATCCCTGTTTTAGTGGTTGGAGCAAGTTTTAGACTAACCTCTTTTTTATCTAAGTGTGCAGCTACAATCTCTAACTCTCAAGACTCTCCTTTTCCTTTTTCTTTTTGTTAATAAATAAATAAAATTGAAATACTTTGGCTTACAGGACCAGACTTCCACAAAAAGGGGGTTTTCCAATCTCTAGGATCTGAAGAAACCCCATCATACACGCGCACACACAATAACACACCACATTTCCAGTATGTATCTGGACCCTCTAGATTAAGAGTTCCATAATCGGAGCATTTCTGGCAGTGAAGTGGGGTGTAGAAGATGACTTCTGAGCCATCCCTAATTTTTTGAGGATGGAACAGATGTCTTAAGGTAAAATGACTGCCCATCACTCGATCAGAAATCTGGATCTGTTCAACAGTTATTAGATTAGGCTTGATAAAACAAAATAAAAAATGATGATGATTCCCTCACTAGCACACTAAGCAAGTTAATAAGCATTAGTCACATATCAATTACTTTAGCTCATAATAGACCGGTTCCCAGCTTTTAATTCTTCATACATTTCTGTGCTTTTGAATCGTCTATGCTGTCTCGTCAGATCTTATAATGCACTACCTAGAGCAATTTCATTACTGACATGTTCTGATAGGGATGTAGGAAGAGCTTGCAAGTACGTGTTGCTTTATAAATATATAGAGTCCTGACGTTCTGCACACCGATATGCACACCACCATTTCCCAGAAAATTTAAAGTAGTCTAGAGCTATCGACAGTATCACCTTTCAAGGATTGGAGGAGTGATCACATGGGTGTGTGGATATTGACGCCCTATGATTGCCGATCCCCAGACATCAATCAATTGCACATCCAAACACAAACTAATCCTAATGTAGATCTGGTCCAATGGTTGGAACTAGAAGGGATATTTGAATAAGGATCAATGATCCATAGTGTGCAAAGTAAATAAACTTAGCTGGAAATACCTGACAACCTCACTACAGGATGAATTAATTATTGTAGGAATAAATAAAATAAAATACAATTAAATAAAAGGCATGGTGCAAAAAATATAATGTTTTTCATGTTTAAAAAATAGACCAATAATCACATTTGTTTTTTTTAATCACCCTGCAAGAAAATCACAATATGTTAGGATAATAAATAAGTGCATGTATTCCAGTTACTCCATATTCTTGCAAAATGAATGTTTTCTGCTGTAACATCCCAATAGGGACTACATCTAAAGAAGTATATGAAAATGAACACAGAGACCTTTAGGGTAAATGCAACAATTTATTGTCTGCAGAGGTCTTATGTTAGGATAAGAATTACTTTACACTGACAGTTCTAATGCTGTGATAAATGCTACAGCCACCCCCTTTGAAAATGCCTTTCAAAAATTAAGTTAGTTTCTTTCCC